>PVIA01003307.1:0-156521 GCA_004024845.1 Tonatia bakeri
ATTATGCTAAGCGAAATAAGCCAGGCAGTGAAAGACAAATACCATATGATCTCACCTTTAACAGGAACCTAAACAACAGAACAAAGAAACAAGTAAAGGACACTGAAATGGAGGACAGGCTAAAAGTGACCAGAGGAGAGAGAAGAGGAAGTTTCAGGGGAAAAGGGGAAGCGTTTACAGGAACAAAGTTAAGAGACACATGGACAAAAACTAGGGGGGGGGTGGAAATGGGAGGGAAGCAGGGAGGGATGGGTGGGCAGGCTGGAATGGGAGTAAAGGTGAAAAAACTGTACTTGAACAATGATTAAAATAAAAAAAATTAAATTAAATTAAATTAAAAAAAGAAAATGATATAAATTTTTTTCTTCATGGTTTCAGGGTTTACTCTCTTAAGAGTTTCCTCATCCTGAGATATTAAAAATATTTATCAAAATTTTCTTTTAGTATTATAGAGGGATTTTATTTTAATTTGAAACTTTAACTGAAATTTTTATGGTGGGAGGTAAGAGAGCTCTAATTTTCTTCCAGATGGAGATTTTCTTCCAGATGGAGAGCCAGTTCTACCACCCTTTTCTCACTAAACTGAAACATCATCACCTTACATATTACCTTTCTTGATATGGAATATGGAACTCTCTTTTTCTATCCCACTGAGATATTTGTCTATTTCTGTGCAATACTATACACCCTTGTGATTACAGTCAATTAATACTACATTTAAATCTCTGGTAGTAGGTCAAAGCACCTATGGTCTTTAAAAAAATTTTTGGATTCTCGCATTTTCACTCTTGTGTATGAGCCTTCAATTGAATGCAGTCCCCACAGAGAAGAAAATATCTATTAGGATTCTGACTGGATTTTTAGCTGTTCTCCTGACAGCTGATTTTCATGTCACACTAAAAATTTTATAAGATATCCTCATCAAAGGATCATATCTCTTCTTAAATAGGAAATCTACAAAAAGAATTTTGAATTTATTTATTGTGATTTTTAATGGCATTTATCATTATGGTTTATATTTATTCAATCCAGTGTTTCAACTAGAACTTCAAAACCTAGCGAGGACCATGGTCTCTGCACCGACTTATTTCCAAATAAGTAGTTATTTGGCTACTCTGCCAAGAAAGAAAAAAAATTAAGTTATCTTTAAACTAATTCACCATTCTCACTTGCATTTAGGAAGAAAATACCCTGTGTCAACAAAGAACACAACAGAGCTTGAGAATGTGATATTCTTCCATGGTACATTATATCTAAGGAAATAATCTTTATAGCAAAGGGAACAAACAGATTTGTTTTATGCTTAAAAAACTATTTATGCTTCACTTATTTATTTCAAACCCCCAGTGTAGGAGATAAAGATTCATACAGCATTACTGCTTTAGCTTAAATTAACATCATATACCACACTATAAAACACAACACTGAATGTTGAAATGCGCATCCTCCAGAATATTTACTCCACCCACTTCCTTCCTTCTTAGCATCAAAAATATTACGACAGTGAAGCTATAGTATTGTAATATAGCACCTGGGCAAGGAAATCAGACAAAATTCTAGGTCGGGTTGTACTTGCCACATACCAGCAGTGTACACTTGATCAAGTCAGTTGACTGAGACCCTTGGGCCTCAGTCAAATGAGGGCATTGGACTAGACAATCTTTGGAGTACATTCTAACTCTCTGATTCAATGATGTCTGTAAGCCTTTTACAGTTTACCAGTTGCATCAGATGATATAGATAACTCAGAATTAAACTCAAAGAAAGGATCAGTAGATTTAAGCAATTTTCAGTAAAAGCAATTTTTTCTCATTTTGTTTAAAATAATTAATCATTTATGTATGTGGGTTACAAAAATGAAAGATATTTCCCTGATGATAAGTTGCTAACTAGCTTCCATATTCATCATGAATTGACTTATAAATCTGTCATCTGACTTTTGGCATAAAAATTTACCTAGTTATAAAATGTTATTTTTACATAAGACTTTGGTGCTTTAGAAAATAGAGCTGTATGTGGTCTGAGAAAGCAGAGTGAGCCATAAAAGGAGCAAGTAAAGGCCTGCTCTTGGTATGCCAAGAGATTTTCCAAAGGTTTTCCTGAAGATTAGGTTGAAGGTGATGTTGGGAGAAAGAGGAAATGGTAAGCTGGAAGTGGGAGGAGAATAAAGAGAGAGCTATCAGGAGCTTTATAATTTACCTGGTAAAAGCCCTGAGGCACAACTGAATTTTGCCCAGGGAAACATTTATAGAGTTTACAGCTGGGAGGGGGGGCTTAGGCGGGGAGTACCTGTAATGAGAGTGAGATCACTGACAAAACAAGAATTCTCACTTTAAAAAATGGCTATTTCCTGGCTGGTGTGGCTCAGTGGATTGAGCGCCGGACTGCAAAGCAAAGGGTTGCTAGTTCAATTCCCAGTCAGGGCACATGCCTGGGTTGCAGGCCAGCTCCCTGGCAGGGGGCATGCAAGAGGCAACCACACCTTGATGTTTCTCTACCTCTCTTTCTCCTTCCCTTCCCCCTTCTCTAAAAATAAATAAATAAAACATTTTAAAAAATGGCTATTGTTTCTGTGTTTTCAAAATCTTACTTTACAATCAAGTTTCTCAAATAGAATGAAGTTTAGAACTGGATTGACTACCTAGGAAATTCTGGTGAAACTGAGGTGTTTTCATTAATTATTCACATAATACAACTTCCCGCTTAACTTTATCAGTTTTGGCTAAACTTGGCTTGCAAATCACTTCTTGGGGACTGAAGACTTCCGGAGAGAGCACTTTTTTTTTAAAATCAATTCCTTGATAATATTGTAGTGTGGCTCAGAATCAAGTGCTAATGCATAGGCACTCTGCATCTATAAAAAGTGGTAGTTCATACATTTCTGTGAGTGAGATTAAAAAACAGTTCCAATTATGATGTATTTTTTTTAGTATAAAGCAGGAAGATGAGAACTAATTATGCCAATACCGAGAGCCCTCTGTTTCCCCTGTATAAATGATGTGAATAGATTGGGGAGAGGGGAGGATGTGTTATTTTCCCTCCACAAAGGAGAACAAAGTGTCTGAAAGACCCTGATAAAGCACAATCTCTAGTTCGTCCCTAACGTTGGAACTACCTATAGCCCAGAGCCCAGATGGTTTGAAATGGCAGAGACGATTATAAAACAGGAGCAGATATGAAAACATTATTTTTAAAACACCCTATTTGTTCCCTACCACGACCATTCATACCTCTTAGAAGCTAGCCCGAAGGAAAACCTACATTTTATATGTTGATTTTTTAAATGAATCATTCTAGGGTGTCTGCAGTAGATCGTTTGCAAAGGTAAATGCAATCAGCCCAGATTGGTGCAGCTCAGTGCATTAGGCGTTGCTGTTCTGCAAACCCAAAAAACGGTCACCAATTGGATTCCCAGAACATGCTGGGGTTCTGGGCCAGGTCCCCTGCTGGGGCATGAAAGAGGCATCCAATCTATGGATGCTTCTCTTACACATTGATGTTTATCTCCCTCTCTTTCTCCCTCCCTTACCCTCTTTCTAAAAATAAATAAATACAATTTTTTTTAAAAAAGATAAATACAATCACTCCTCCCATCCTGTTCACAGGGACCTGTGATGTGACTGCAATTCTGTCCTTTACGGAAGTGGAGCTGAACAGGGAATACAGTCAGTGACACTGTAATAACTGTATGGTGTCATACAGTTAGGTGCTAGACTTATTGCAGGGTGTGGGGGGAGATCACCTCATATGTTATACAAATGTCCAACCACTATGCTGTACACCCGAAACTAATATGAGATTGCATGTCGACTATAATTGAAAAGAACTTTTTAATTAAGAAAAGGAAAAGAAGTAGAGCTGAATTCCTACAATCTGGGATTAGCTGTTTGACTTGCTCTGACCAACGAAGTTACAAGCAGAAATCTTCTTTTAGTTGTGTTGGAGCCACTATACTCTATGTAAACACACTTGGCCCCGCCAACAGCCAGAACCAAGTCAAGCAGCCATCTTAGACCTCGGCCAGTCACCAGATGGATGATTGTGGCATATGAGTGGCACCAACAGAAGAAACACTGACAAAAGCCCAGGCCAGATTGCTGACCCACAAAATTGTGGGGGAGTAAATGGTTAGGCCAAATGAAACAATGCCAGACTCCCCAAGTCCCCTGAAATCATATATAACATTTCATGATTATGAGGCACGTGTACTTTTCTGTAAAGAGAAGATAAGATTCTCAAAGTGGATTAGGAGCCAAATAAAAAATTAAAGAGCCATTTGCCACAACCCTGATTTCTCCGAAAAGCTGGCTTTCTTAGGTCTGGCTTAACCCCACCAGCCGTGGTGTGACTGGCTCTATAAAGAAAAGGAAACCCTAGTGATATTTCCCATTGTCCCACTGTCCTCATCTCTTCCACATATAAGTCTAGTTGAATAAGAGTTTGGAACTTAATTCCCATCTTTTCCTGGATATGTACTAGGGTGTATTGAGGGAGACTAATTCTCAAGTTAAAGCGTGACCAGAAGTGATGACAGATCAAGGAGGGAAGTCCCTTCCTCTCAAATAACCCCCATGCTTTCACAGAAAGCTGTCTAAATGTCCACCATGGCCATTCCAAATTGCACTACTTATCCCACTATGGTAAGCCTTTGAAACAGACATCACTAAAATTTCTTGCTCCGGGTCATAAGAAAATCAAATAAGTACCCTCAGAACTCTGAATACCAAGGTCTTCTCCCAGGAGAAAGGGCAGCACCTTGGACCACCAGGGTCTACAAAGGCTCTCTCAGACCAATCACTCAGGCCAAACCCTCATTTTGTCGGCGATGACAAAAACAGAAACGCCAGGGACGGGAAATGTGGCCAGAACCACCCACCTCTGTTCTGGGCACCGTTAGAAAGAACCTCAAGGATCACCACAGCGATACTCAAGACTGAGACACACCCTGCCCCGACTGCGGCGAGTGGTCGGGTAGCCCTAAAGTAACGAACAGGGTTTTTCCTCTCCCGGAAGGAGGCGTGGGATTACGTAAGACAAAGAGGAGCAGGGGCGGGAGGGTCTTCTGGGCTCTTCAAATTGGAAGGTGCCCTTGATTGCCAGAAACACGACCAAGGCCTCGGAACGAAGCTGCTCCCCCGACAGCCTGGACTCCGGGCCGGTCATCCTTTCTTTGAACTCTGTCCGAAAACGCCAGCCCCGGCCCAAACACGTCCCGCCTCCAAACCCTGGCCCGCCAGCCCCGGAGACGCGAAGACTGAGCAGTGAGCAGTCTGCAGGAGGCAGGACTGCCGGGGAATCCTGGGGCTGGAGGCATTACCCAGGGCCCCTCATGCTCACTCACCAGCTTGGTGGCCCGGTACGGGCCGGGCCCCACGATGCGGTGATCCATGTCCCGCACACCGCGGCTGCCGCGGCCCCAACACTGCTAAACCCCGCTACCCACCCGAGCTGCAGTTTGAATCGCGAGCCTGCGCTCTGCGGGCGCTGATTGGGCGGCGCTGCAGCACGTGAGGGGAGCTGCTGGGCCGGGCCACAGGGACACACGGGGTAGGGGCGGGGCAGGTGTTTCTTTGGAGTGCTGCTGCGGGAGAAGCTGGGGTTCCACTCGCACCCTAAACTAAGTGGGGGTCGACCCTCCCCCCACCAGGGGCGGTTGTGGACTGACTGTGCGAGGGTGTCTCCGCCACGCCCTGGGGCGAGGGTGGCTGAAGTTCCCTACCCTCGTCCGTCAGCAGGCGTACGCTTTCTCTGCAAAAAAGTCAGTGGAATCTGTAACTCAGTGACAGAAATCCAGCGGGTATGAGTAGCCAAATCCCTATCCGCCCTTCGAAATGTGCCATGAACCTAGGGGCGCTGCCAAGACTAGGAGAAGTAGGTAGTGAAATGAAGCGAGCGGACAGCATCTACAAGTGGAGAGACATTTAAAAACTAGGTAAGAGCACTTAGCACAGAAGTGTTGATGGCGTTGTAAGAACAAGAGCTGGAAAAGAGACCCGATTCAGCTTTTCTATTTGTAGTTTTGGAAAAGTAATCTCTCCCTTGAATTTGAGTTATATAGTTTGTATCAGACCGAAATTTTCAGTCCTTCACCATAAGTTTGTGAGTTCTTTTTCACCGCTCAGGATTTTCCCCACCTAGGAATCGGTGGTCTGATGCGCAGTTTTTCAAAAGGACAAATGAGGTACCAACTCTATAGCTATGACTGAAGTACAAAATTCAAATCCGATCACCTCAGTGAGTGCTCAGAGTAAGAAATAAGAAAGCTGAGTAAAGAATCAGATACCCACTTTAATCTATCTTCATAACCACCTTCCTCCATTTGCTGGTTTAGGTATGGCTTTATGTGAATTTTAGAAAGCAAAAAAACTCCCTGGGATGATGCATGTATATTTTGTAATCAGAAAAGCAATTAAGGTCATTCTACTTCCAATGAGTGAATCCTTGTCAAAACTTTTGAGGAGGAGGGGGAATCTCTAATTTCCAAGGACGAGATTTGCTTGTTCTTGGCAGGGAATACCAAGGCAGCACAAGAGAGAGAAGGAGAAGAGGAGTTTCAGAGCCTTGTCCACCCAGAACCTGACACAAAACATCATGTGTGCTTCCTGAACATCCTCCCAAGAGTCCATCATAAGTCATGGACAAGATAATTCCTTTTACTGGAAACACACCGTTCAAAATGATCAGGGACCACACCACCTTTGTAAATGTAGTTTACATTGGACTATTAGTATCAGTCTTTCTACACCTCATAAAAATAATTGGGAAATTTCTCCCCCTCTCTGTGCCCTAAAAGGTCAATGCTGTCCTCCTTTGTGGACTAGCTCCAACCACAAAGTTCTTCTTACTGTTCCTTAAATATCCTAAGTTTTGTCCCACCTTGCCCGCCACCTTTGGAGCATCCCCTGCCTAGAACATCCTTGCCCCAGCACTTTGCAAGGCTGCAAATAAAGGAGTTCCACCTTCTGGGAATATTTTGAGCACTCGTGGGATTGTTTTCTGGTTCTTAAAGAGATAGGAGGGTCAGTATTTTGGAGGCAAGAGCCAGGGATATCTGGTGATGCTGAAGTGAGAATGCACGGCCAACAGCTGTCCCGTGTTCTGCATGACTTTTCCATGTCCCACTGGTCTTTGAGGTTAGAGAAAAACCTGTTTGTGGTGATCTCAGCTGAGCACCTGCTCTATTTCACATAAATAAAAAATATTTTCAGCCAGCCTTAATATACACTGAAGTTTCCAGGAATATTATGGTCTGTTTTGCTTAGGAAAAGTTACTTGCCATGTCAGAAAATCATGTCAGTGATGACAACACAGTTTGTGGTGTTTGAGACACATATCTGTGACAAATTCTGCATCTATAATGGTTGAACTCATGGGTATGGTACTATCGATGCTGTACACTTATGTAGTCCTTATTTCAAAATGTCAAGTATAAAAAATGATAACATTAATTATTGTCTTTACTTCTCTTTAGTCCAAATTTATTTTTCTAAGAAGATGCAAGTACTTTCCTATTATATCTTTAGTTGTAGTCAAGCTTAGGTATTTATTTATATTTTCAAATAAATATTACTTTATTATAAATCGCATCCTTTTATTTCACCTTTAAATAAAAGGATGTTTATTAATTGTTAATTATGTGTAGGTTGATTATCTGAGACTTTCATTTTAGCAGAGTAAAAAGGATATTCGTTCTGATACAGTTGCAAACCACTGCTCTGGCCTAGAATATAAACTCGGTGAGATCAAGGGTCTTTTGTTTCCCACCGTGCTCCAATTCACAGAGCAATATCTGCTACATAGCAAGTACCCAAACAGAAATTTTAAATTAATGATATACATTTATTCTAATGTAAAAATGTCTGTAACTCAAACTGAAGCACAAGATAGTTTTCACACTTGAGCATGCCACAGTCCCCAATCCCTCCCCAGTGGTACCCCACTATGATAAGCACAAAACATTGATAGTTTTTGTCTGACACACTCATTGCTATTGTAACTGAATATTTACATCTGTTATCTACTAGAAATTTAGAGGCAAATTTGTGGCCAATATCTAACAACTATAAAAAATGTAATGGTGAGTTAATTTATTTTTCTACCTTTATTTTTTTTATTGTTGTTGAAGTACATTTGTCTCCATTTTCTCCCCACCCCTCCCCTTCCACCCAACCCAGCCTCCCACCCTCGATCCTATCCCCTTTAGATTTGTCCATATGTCCTTTATACATGTTCCTTGACAACCCTGCCCCTATTTTTCCCCATAACCCTCCTCCCCACTCTCCTGCGGTTACTGTCAGTTTGTTCTTTATTTCAGTGTCTCTGATTATATTTTGCTTGCTTGCTTGTTTTGTTGATTAGGTTCCACTTATAGGTGAGATTATATGGCATTTGTTCCTTACTGCCTGGCTTATTTCACTTAGCATAATGCTCTCCAGATCCATCCTTGCTGCCACGAAGGGTAGGAGCTCCTTCTTTCTTTCTGCTGCATAGTATTCCAATTCCACTGCTGGGATTATACCCAAAGAGTCCTAAAACACCAATGCAAAAGAACCTAGGCACCCAATGTTGTTGGCAGCACAATTTACAGTAACCAAGTGTTGGAAGCAACCTAAGTGCCCATCAGTAAATAAATGGATCAAAAATCTACCTTTATTTTCTACTTATTCTCTGATATTATATAAATATATCATAAGCTGCCTCAGCTCCCTTTTGTAAAGAGGAACTATTTTTTTTATTTCTTATAAGAAATAAATTACTATCCTTACTTTTGTAAAGCAGCTTTCGAAATTTTTCACATTATCTTGTTTGATTCTAAGAACTATTTGAATAGGTAAATTGTGAATAACCCCTTTTTACTGTTGAGGAAACTAAGCTTCAAAGGGGATAAGTGACTTGCTTAACCAAAGAGGTTAAGTGTCCCATTAACAAAACTTGGACTTGAACCTAGACCTTCTGCTGTGAAAACCTGGGGAGTTTGGTTTGGCTTGGTTGCTTGATTAGCTGGTTTTTACTAACTCCTGAAGGAGTTAGTAAAAAAGGATAACTTTCAAATATAAAGTCAAATTTTCATTTTTATTTATACAAAGACACATTTCAGGAGAGGAGGAAGAAGGAGATAAAAACCTTTCATAATTCTGTTCAAGTGAGCCTTCCCAGGAATGAGTTCCATAAACATCACACATTCGAATTCTTTTTCATCCTTCTAATTATGGTTTGGCTTATTTATATTTCTGCGTTAACTGGGATTGACTGTATATGAAGTATAAATTTAATCTGATTACTACTCCCCCCAAAACAAGTGAATTCTCAGTTATATCTCAATTAAATTGTGAAAATTCATTTCCACATTCTGATTGTAGCAATTTTAATAAATTACTGTGCATACTCTGCTGTGGCACAGTCCTTGTGAGGCAGCAAGCTCCTTATAGCAGCCTTAGAACATCTTTATAAGGTCAATAGTAGTACACTGACAGTTTCACCATCAGCAGCTGACTTATCACTAATGTTAGGAAATTTCAAACTGTGGAGGAAAAAGTGGCATAGACATCCAGTATATTGTGGGGTTGTTAGGTATATTTCTCAACCACACCAAGTAGGGAGTGGCTGGGAGTCATGCCCTCACACCCAGGAGGACTCCTGGCTGCCACAGTCAGTCCTTCTGCGTCTGAAAGGTCTCCCAGTCAGCTGGATGGGCGGTTTTGAAAGAACGTCTCTGCTGAAACCTGCTTGTTCTGCAACTACATTCAGCTCTGTTTGTTGGCATTTAAGCCTTCAAGACAGTCTATTTGCTGATGATCTTAAAAGTTGTAAAATCCATGACTTGATTTCCCCTGTTATGGAGCTGTGATGTCTCCATTCAGTTGGGAAATGCGTGCCCCACCTGCCCACAGAGCTTGCAGTGCTACAGTTCACTAATAGGAGCATCATGTTCTTTGGGGCATGGGTAAAGAAGAAAGCCTAAAAAATCTGGAAAATATAAAACCATACTGTTTCATTGAAACAATTGAACAGTATTTTTATTTCAGTATTTAAAAATAAATGCCACAAAGAAATACAAGGATTTACATTCATTTCATTTATTCAACATGCATGAATACCTACTACTTGTCAGACACTGTTCTGGTCATTGGAATATAGTAAATAAAACAAAGCCCTTATTTCCAGAAACGGACATCCCAGTAAGGGAGAGGACAACAAGTCAACTACAATACATTTTAAAAAATATATGTATACACCAGGTGGTTATTGAGTGCAAGATATTGAACAGAGAATTTCCTGGAGGCAGCAGCAGAGAGTCCTGGCAAGCAAGGCCCACGGGCCACAGACACACACATAGGTCAGAGGAGTCTAACGTGGGGCCGTGGTCAGCAGCACAAAGCCAGACAGGGTGAAAGTGAGACTGTGAGGCAAAGCTGCTGGGGAACAAGGAAGGTCTGTGAGCCGGGGTTGGGGCAGGGTGTGTGTACGTGTTGGGCTATCTCACAGGGTAACAAAGGCCACAATGGTGGTTGTGTTCGCCTACAACACTGCCGCTTGTATGTTCTTTCAGAGCCAAGTAACTGAAACTGGCTCGGCTATAAAATACAAAACCATTTTAAACATCTGTCCTTACCGATGATGATTACTTTATATTTTATTCTTTTGTTTATCTCTGGCACAGATCATCTGTCTTTCAACTTTTTATTAGATTATAACATATGGAGAGAAAAGCGCAGAGATTAGCAGTATAGCGTTTGGGTAATTTGCACACACTGAACATGTCCTCGTAACCAGCACCCAGATCACGAAACAAAAATGACCAACACTGAGCAGACCTCCTCATGCTACCTCTATTGTCCCTCTCCGCCACCAAGGTTAGTAGAAGCAGATCACGTACTTGTAAGGAAAAAAAGAAACAAGAAAGAGTGTACCCCAAACCAAAGAGGGAACAGCAGCCAACTCACAAATTACGAGGAATTTAGTCATCTACATTTTAACTCAAAAACCAACTATGAAAGCAAAGGGATGAAAGGATTTTCTTTAGAGGACAAAAACCCAGCATTTGGTTTCAAGCTTGACTGGGTATACCGTTTATGGATTTTCTCACTTTCATTTAAAATTAAAGAGAGACTTTCTAGACATTCAAACCTGTTCAGCTGCATTTTTTTAATCTAACTTTCTCTGTTGCTCCTGAAATTAACAATGGGCAGTGCTCTGAGTCCAGCTCCAACAAGGATTAGGAGGGCGAGTAGTTCACTTTCAAGTTGTCCCCAGACCGTCCACACACCGGGACCCTGGAGACGCTCAATAGAACCCGATGCAAAGCTGTTCCAAGTCCCCTGACAGTAGGTCCCTTTGGAGCAAGGGGATATCAGAGGAGTAACCACAGAAATGCCAGAATCATGAGACCCTCTCCTGCGGGCAAGCTGTGGTCTGGAGGAGGGCTTCTGCAGGCCCTGCCAGGAAGCATCCTGAGGACCTAGGCAGTATCCTGGAAGAGACTGACTCTTGCCTGTTCACCTGTACTTGAAGCTGAAGTTATCAGAAGCAGCATTTTAAAGGAATGTTAGATAAAGGCCATGAGGAGAGTTGTCTGGTCTCCAAACTGGGCCAGGAGAAATACAGAACCCAAGGAGCTGAGAGGAAAGAGGATATGATGAACTAGGAAGCTGAGGCAGAGCCTGGAGTAACTACAGAGCTGCAGTGCAAATAGCTAGAACCAAGTTTCTAGTTAACTAGAACCAGCCAGAAGCTTTAAGACAGGGACAACACCATCTGCTAAGAATTCTTGCCCCCAAAATGCAACCTAAACCTGACCTCAATGTAATGTTTTAACTACCAGTTTATGAGAAATGTAGAGGTTAGGAGAATATGAGGGGTTGCAACCAGCAAAATCTGGAATGTGGGAGGTTCCATAAATGACCAGGGGAGTGCAGTTGCAAGGAAGACGGAAGGTGGAAGGTGAAGGGAGAACCCGAAAGAGATTTAAGAGACAAATCAATTAATCACAGTGTGAGGGCATTATTTGGATCATAATTCAACCAACTATAAAAATAACAAAAACTAGAAATTTTAAAAGCAATTAGAAAATTGGAAGCCAGAATACTAAGTAGATATTTGAAAAGAAACAAAAACTGGACTTTAAAATTTTAAGTGTGGTAATTGTATTATAGTCATTTTTTAAAAAGACTCCTTAATGTCTTAGGGCAGTAGTTTTAGAACTTCACATGCCTCAGAGTCACCTGCAGGAGCACTTAAAACAGACTGCTGGGCCCTGCACCCATTCCTAATTCCTCAGGACTTCAATGGGGCCTGAGAACCTCCATTTCTAACAAGCTGGATGATGGGTACATGAAGGTTTATATTACTATTCTATTTATGTTATGTTTAAATTTTCTACTTTAGAAAGATTTTTATAGGATAAGGAAAAAGAAATAATAGAAAAATCACTTGACAATATCCAATTCTCATTCCTGATTAAAAAAATAAAACTCTCAACAAACTGGGGAACAGAATAAAGTTCTTCAACCTAATACTAATAAAAATCTATGAAAATACTCCAGTTAACATCAGCCATAATGGCCAAGACTGAAAACTTTCTCCCCAAGATCACCAAAAAGACAATGATGTCTTTTCTCTCCATTTCTATTTAACATCATACTGGTGGCTCTAGCCACTGCAATGAGGCAAGAAAAGGAAATTAAAAAGCACCCAGATTGGAAAGAAAAAGTTAAACTGTCTTTATTTGTAGACAACCAGCATCTATATAGAAAAATCCTATGAGGTCTACAAAATAGCTACCAAAACTAATGTAGAACTTTTATAATACTTTGGCCACAAAGGGGGATGAAGCAGGGTAGGGGCTGGATGGCTGTAGGGGCTGGGCTCTCTGTTCTCTACAGACCCAAAGAGCTTTTTGCCCTTCTGAGCCTGCAACCTATCATAACCTGGAGGTCCCAGTTGGATTGCTTGTCTTTCCTTACTGATGTCGGGAGTGATACTTATTCCTCAGTCATATTTCCGCATAGAGAGACTTGCCTCAAAGCAGCCATTCAAACTTGTCTGCACATTGGAACCACTTGGGGAGCTTCCAAAACTACTGATGCCTGGCTTCCACCCACACAGATTATGATTTGATTTAATGGCTCTGGGTTATGGTTTGGGCAGAAGATCCCAGTGATTCTAAAGATCAATCTAGTTTGAGAACCACTATCTCAGGGTAATATTTCTTGCCTTGCAACTTCTCTGAACAGTGAGTTTAGAAGTGAAACTGGGCAAGAATGGTTCAGGCCCTGCATGGGTTTCTGTGGGATCTGCCTGCCTGCGAAGTTTACCTGTAAAGCCTGTTTTGCTGCTCTGAGCCATACATTTTATAATAAGAGGCCCTGTGGCAAGGGGCAGAGGGAATAGGAGGTGGGAAAAGCCTGTGGTTCTCTACAAGTGACTTCAGCCAGGCGAGTCTATCTAATTTAGGTATAAGGAAGGACCAGCAAGCCCACTTAGTCAACAGGCCTAAACCAGCTTCTCCTACCTATCTCTCCACTTTTCACTTGGGAAAATTTCATACTTCAGGAAAGTTGAAAGAACAGTCCCATGACACCTATATGCCCTCCAAATACATTCATCAGTTGTTAACATTGTGCTCCATTTGCTCTCTCTCTCTCTCTCTCGGTTGGGGGGAAGCTGAACCTATACTGTTCAATAAACATCTCCTAAGAACAAGAGCATTTTTCTACTTAACCATGATACCATTTTTACTCCCAGGAAGTTTAACAAATATACATTATCTAATATACAATCCATATTTAAATTTCTCCAATTTATCACAAAATTTCCTTTATACTCATTTATTTTTCATTTAATCTTTATGGTATTTTCTCCATTACCATTTAGTCCTCTTATATCCCCCTCCTCCCAGCAATCACCACCCTGTTGTCCATGTCCACGAGTCCTTTATGCTTAAAGACTATACACTGCAGAGTGATCTTGTCTCTTTGCGCTTCGTAATCTGGAATAATCTCCCTCCTTTTTATGAGACACTGACAAATTTGAAAAGGCCAGACTGACTGTGTCACAGAATATGCCATAATGATGCTTGCTTATTATTAGACTCATATTAAATATTTAGCAAGAGTACTATTCATGTTTTCTGCCTATTGCATCACATCAGAAAGAACATGTCAGTTTGTCCCACTGTCTCTGATGCTGAGCTTAATCACTTGGTTAACATAGCACCAACCAGATTTCCTCATTTTAAAGGTATCTTTTATACTTAAAAAATAATCTGTAGGGTGATTATATGAACACATGAATATCCTGTTTCTCAACAAACTCATACCCAGTGGTTTTTGCATCTTTTGAAAACCTGTGATTGCAACCTTGGATGCAAATAGCAATGTTTTAACTCTATCACACCTTCTACAGTTTTTACCTGGCATTCTGTGTAAAGAAGAGCTCTCCTCTCCTTCACTCCATTTCCTGGTCTTTTTGAGAATCAGTATGAACTCATGAATACTTTGTTTCTTAATGAATGATGATCCATTACTATTATCTTTTTGAAACCAGCTTCTGTGTCCTTTCAACATATGCCAGTAATCTGGGAGCAGTGCCTTTGTTTCTACAACAGGAGGTTTCCAGCTCATCAGATATAGCTCCTTCTGCAGACCTGAACGCCTCCGTTTCTCCAAGAGTCTCCACTCCTCTTACCTGGAAATGGTATTTCTATACCATTTTTCTTTAGTACTTGTAGTGAAGTTTTTATCTTTACCTGCCTGGCTCCTGAATCTATCTCCAAGTTCTTTCTAAACTCAGACAGGGGAAAAAATAAAATGTCATGAATTAATCCTTCTATACCTCAACACCTGACCTAGTGTGATACAGACACACCCACACCTTATCATTTAAATACTGATCAACTTTTATATTGATTTAACAAATATTTTTGTGTGAGTGATTATGCTGCACAGGGCTATGCAGAGCACCCAGGATGAAATCTGAAGCAAGGCAAGCACAGCTGTGGCCTTCATGGAGCTTATGGTCTAGAAGGCAGAACAAACATGAGCTAGAAGATCATACAAATATTTAACTAAAACACTGTGCACTCTCTAAAAACAGGCACACTGAGTTCTAGGCGTACAACAGGGAATCTGACATACTCTGGGTAGTTAGTGAAAGCGTCCTGAAAAATATGAACTTGGATCTAAGACCGAGAAATGGATAGGGGCAAGGGGGTTTTGTATATGCTGGGGGCAGTGGTGGTGGCAGCAGAGGGGTAGGGAGGTAGTCAGTGGAGTAGGTTCCAGGCAGCAGTAAAAAGAGAAACTTAGAGTACTTGAGAAGGCACAAGAATGTTGAGGTCTTGATACAGGCAAAAAATAGGGACAGGAGCTATCAGAGTGGCTGGAAGGCTGGGCAGGTGCTGACTCCATTAGGCCTTGAGAGCAAGTTAAGGATTTTAGTTTTTAAGCATCCATAAATGGGAAGCCATTAAAAGGCTTATGCCGGAAAGAGACATGATTGGATCCGTGTTTTACAATGAATATTGGCTAATGCAGAAAAGACCAGCTGGGCAAGGGTGCATGTTAGCATTCCAGGTGGAAGGCCCTTTACAGTTGTGCACAGCGAGTGTTCTAGGGTGGTGGCTGTGAAATATCAGTCACTTCCTGTCACCAAAGCAAGCACACACCCATTTTGTGGTTCTCTAAATATTTCTGTCGACCATGGAGAATCTAATTATGGGCTCTCCCCTAAACTCTCCCCAGCAGCCCCCACGCTCTCTGTTTCCCTTTTTTCTTTTATGCTCAGGTAAGTAAATACGAAAATGAGATGGGAATTCATAACAGGAGTTTCAGAACACAGAGGCACACAAAGCCAGTAAATACATCTCGAAAGCCTTCAATAGCAGGGGCTCCGGAGGTCTCTGGAGGATGGGAAAGAGATGGCACAGGAACTTGGAACTTTGTTTAGATCTTCTGTGGGGAGGAGGAAAGAAAGGGTGAGGGGTGAAGGGGGCAGGTGTCTGAGAGTGGGGCTTACCTTCCCCCTTCCCTCACTCCAAATGATCTGTCCTTTTACCACCATACAGACATGTGGCCTCACTAGAAACCCGGTCCATCCCAGCCTGGGGATGGTTTGACATAGAGAACAGTGGAAATGGTGAATGCAGAGCAGCAAGGCCAGAAGTTGGTCATCAGGTGGGGCAGGTAAAATGTTCTGAGAGATGGAGAATTTTAGCAGTGATGTGTGGAAAGAAGGGAGTACAGAGAATAACCTGAATGATTCCTTAAAACCATATAAAATCCATATGCTGTGCGAAAGTGTTTGAGCACGTTTTTAAAAGCTTTCCAACTCTTTTTACAATACCAGCATAATTTAGTAAATGTAAAGGGGAAAGAGTAACATAAAAGTCACACCATTTTAACCATTTTCACGTGTATAGTTCAGCAGTGCTGCACATTCACACTGCTGTGTAGCTGATTTCCAGACCTCTTTTCATCTTGCAAAACTGAAACTCTGTACCTATTAAATACTAATTCCCCACTCCTACCTCCCCCCGGACCCTGTCAACCACCCTTCTACTTTCCGTTTCTATGAGTTTGACTGCCTTATGCAAGTGGGATCATACAGTATTTGTCTTTTTAGTTTATTTTATTTACCATAAGGTCCTCAAGATTCATCATGTTGACATGTGTCGGAATTTCCTTCTTTTTTTCAAAGATAAATAATATTCCATTATGCATAAATACCACCTGCGATTGTGAATCCCAGGTGACAAAAGATTTTCAAAGTAGTCATTATATTTAGTTGGGAGATTTATATGTTCCCTTCCCACCCCCCACAATGGAAGACCAAGAAGGGTCTGCAGAATCAGTCCATGGTGGTCATTAGGAGCCCAGGAGGAAGAAGTTGGCAAAGTTATCCAAGTAAGAAGGAATACACTAGATGCGAAACACAATCTCACATCCCACCGCCCGCACCACTACCCAGCAGCACCAGGTGCTCCTCTCCCTCCTGCAGTCAGGGACAAGGAACTCGGTGCCACTCCTTTAAAAGAATTCTTGACTAGGACAAAATAAATTGTAGTTTTATGCAAAAGTGCTCTCCCGTGGAAGAAGTAAATAATGACAAAGCGAGTGTGTTTTAAATGAGGAATTGCATGTTAGGCTCCTTTGCCGATAGGTGTGAAACTGATTCATATTCTTAAAATCACGGTCTTAAAAGTTTCTCTCTTGGCAACCGTGATTAGTCTTACAGTGGGTAGGGGGATTGTGAAAAACATTTATCTTGGCTCACTTCGTAAAATGGTATGAGGAACAAAACAGAAATGTAATGTATACAGTACACAGACTGGGAAAAGGCATGGATATAGTACCATCCTGTAAGCAATCAGTCCCCGTGACACCACAAGGCTGTCAAAGACAGAAACTGGGACCACACCGCGTTGAGCTCTGTAATCGCCTCAGGGCTGAAAGCTGGTTCAGAGACCTCCCAGACGTGAGGCCCTGGGCAGTTCCTTTCAATAAAATGGGGAGGGTAACAACTTCACTGTGAGGATATACCATCTCTACATGTCAGGTAGAATTCTTAGTCCGCAAACTCATGACTCCGAGAAATACAACTTCAATTTTTTAATAGTCACACTGAATTTCTAACCTTAACATTTATTTTTACTAGTTTGGTACTATTTACTTTTAACAGATAAAAATATACTCTTAGTTCTTTCCATAGTTTTATCAAGGTGTGGGAGGATGGAGAGGCTAGAATATACCTCTTGTTATCTGACATTAGAGATGGCTCCCATAATGTCCATTGACCATCCATCCCCGCCCCTCTCCATGGATTTGACAGCTCCTTTCTACATTAGAACCAGCCTCAAGGTCTGGAAATCTTTACCAGGCTTTTTCTGGCCCTGTCTGACCACATACCATCTGCAGAGACAGTATCAGAGAGAAGGTGCAGGTCCCCTGCTCTCAGCAATGCAAAGGTATCTGTCAGCCTCTTCAGATCCATTCCCTATCAGTCCCTAAAGAATTAAAATACACCCTCCCCCCCAAGAGAATTAACAAATGTAATCCACAGTATTTCTGAGGGGATATGTTGTACATGTATATTGTTTAACATCACAGAAGAGGTTTAGGCAGTCCCCTATAATCAAACACATTCATATAATTTTAAAGATTTTATTTATTTATTTCTAGAGAGAGGAGAAGGAAGGGAGAGAGGGAGGGGAACATCAATCGGTTGCCTCTCGCATGTCCCTAACCGGAAGCCTGGCCCACAACCCAGGCATGCGCACAGACCTTGAATCAAACTGGTGACCTCTCGGTTTGTGGGATAATGCCCAGACCACTGAGTCAGACCAGTCAGAGCAAACACATTCATATTTCTACATTAAAATATATGAACATTTGCCCTATGTGGATGAATAAGAAGATAAACAGCCTCTCAAGTTTGGCTACCAACTAATGTGCTGCAAATTTACAAACTTTGGATTCCAGGCCTTTTGGGTTTTGTAATCATAGGAAAAATCATGGATCTATAGTTGAATTTGAGTCAGTTACAAAAATTGTGCTGCTAAGGGATAAGATCTGTAAAGATTTCATGAAGGAGAAACATTGAAAGAAGACTGGAGAATGTATGGAAATATGCAAAGATCAGAAAGTAAAATGCACAAAATTAAAAATATCAAACTGCGGTGAGAATGTGGAGCAACTGGAACTCTCACTCACTGCTGGTGGGAATGCAAAATGGCAGAGCCACTTTGGGAAACATTCTGGTGTTTCCCTGACAAATTTAAACATGTCTTTCTACACAACCCAGCAACTGTGCTCCTGTGTATTTACCCACCTGATCTGAAAACCAATGTGCACACAAAACCTGGCATGTGAATGTTTATAGCAGCTTTATTCATAATCACCGCCAAAGTGGAAGCAACCAAAATGTCCTTCAACAGGCAAATGGATAAAAAACAATGCAGTATTATAGAGCAGTAAAAAAAATAAATAAGCTATCAAACTATAGAAAGAAATGGAGTAATTTTAAATACATATTTATAAGTGGAACTATCCAGTCTAAAAAGGCTGCATACTACATGATTTCATTTATATGACATTCCAGAAAAGGCAAACCCATAGAGGTGGCAGACAGATCAGTGGATGTCAGGAGTTCAGGGTAGGGAAGGGTTGAACTAGTGACATGTAGAGGGTTTTTAGGGCATTGAAACGGTTTCGTATGATACCGTAATGGTGGATATATAACACCACACATTTGTCAAAACTCAAAGCACTTTACAGCCCAAAGAGTCAACCTTAAAGAATGTAAAACATTTAAAATCATCTAGAAGCAGAGAGGGTTCTGGGAAGAAATGTAGAATGTGACAAAAGAATCTAACTGTATTACAAATATGTGAAACAACCTCATTGAAGAGGATAAGGGAGAAAGACGCTGACCTAAGCAATTCTGGAAATAAGGGGAGTTTGCATATGAATGACAAAAGGAACTCTAGTTGATCAAGTGGGGTATGGGCTACCAATTCTGAAGCCACTTTACATGCATACTAGACTGGAACTATTAAGTAAGTAAATGGCAAATGGAGTTATAGCCAATAAGAGGCAAAGGCTAGAATCCATGTGGTAATGGATCACATTTGGAGATACCAATATGAATTGTTTACCCTAATACAGATACAGAGAGTTACATATAAATATTCATAGATAGGTGAATATAATCTGGTTAGTATGCACACATCTTCCCTGCTCTGTCAGCTGAGAGGACTGAGAGGAAACGATACTCCAGGAGAAATTAGCATCCCTGGTGCCAGCTCTTGGTTTCCCCAGCCATTCTCCAACCAAAGGAACCAAGGGCCCTTGGAAAACTGGCTGATCTAACACTAGGGCAGGAAATATATAAGATGACCTTGGAGCATCTTGTAGTGCCAGAAAGCAAGGAAGTGGGTGTATGTCAAAGTGACAAAGGAGCCACCTGGAAGACCTTCCAAGGGCTCAAGATAAAAGAACGTGAACAATGAAATAAGTAAAGTTGTATTGAATTACAACCCAAAGTACAAAATACATATTCATGAGTCCATACTAATATAAATAAGTGATTGAATAAGTAATAGAAGAGAATAGGCAACTTACCCATGCAGAATTCTAAATAGTTTATGCACATATTTTGCCCTCAAGGGGGGTATTTTTTTTAGAGAAGGGAATAAGGGAGAAAAACATCAGTATGAAAGAGAAATATCAATTAGCTGCCTGTAGTCTATGCCCTTACTGAAAACCAAACCACAACCCAAGCACGTGCCCCAACCAGGAGTTGAATCCATGACCTTTCAGTTCTGTGGGACAATGCCCAACCGGCTGGGCCACACTGGCCAGGGCAAGGGTCTGTATGCAGTTGCTCCCTTCCAAAGAATAAAGAATAAAAGGAGAAGGAAAAAGAGTAACATTACCTCAACCAGGTGGTCAAGGTTAACTTCAACACCGAAAAGTCATATTGATAGTATGTACCCTTGATTTGACACCCATGATAAGAATACTTTACCTCTATTGTTTTCCTCCTAAAAACTAATTTAATCATGAGGAAAACACCTGACAAATTCCAGTGGAGACATTTCACTTCTGTAATATGCCAGCCATTGTGCTACATACTGGCAATGAACAAAACAAACCACCATGTCTACCCGGAGGACAAGACTACCCTCCTTTATAATGAGGAAGACAGTCAATACACAATATAAATAACAACTAAGTCAATTGTACGGCATGCTAAAAGGTGCTAAGTGCTGTGTGGAAGGAAGAGCACAGAGACATCAAGGCACAGGTTATAGTGTAAACAGGGCCTCACTGAGAAAGTGACAACAATATGAATAACAACAAAGGCAACTGTGCAGCACATTATAAGGTAGTAAGTGCTGTATGGAAGAATGAGAGAGCAAAGCAAAGAGAGACAAGGTACAGGTTGTAATGTAAACAGAGCCTCACTGAGAAAGTGAAGTGGGAGCAAAGACTGAGGGAAGTGAGGGCCAAGCAGTTACTTAGGAAAGAGCCCTTCAGGCAGAGGCAAAGGCTGAACCAAGGGCTCAAAGATAGAAATGTGCTTAGCATGGTCCAGTGGACACAAGGAGGCCAAGTGACGGGGACAGCGGGAGCCAAGGGGGCCGTCACAGGAGATGAGGTCGGAGGTGCAATGGCAGGTGGGAGACAGATCACGGAGGGCCTTGCAGACCACTGTAAAAACTCTGGCTGTTTCTCTGGGTGAAATCAGATGTTACTGGAGGGTGTTGAGTAAGAGTGGCATGCAGACAATGCATGGTAAGGAGGTGAGGGCAGAAGCCGTGAGTCAGGCAGGAAGCTGTTCCAGAAACTGAGGCATGATATAAGGAGGGCCCAGAGTAGTCAGATTCTAGTTATCTTTTAAGGTGAAGCCTTTGGTGCTGAGTGAGAGAGAGGGAAGAGCTGAGGATGCCTCTGAGGTTGGAGGCCTGAACAACCAGAAAGAAGGCACTGCTCTAAAAGTCTGTCCCATATTAACTCATCTAATCCCCATGCCAAACTGATGAGGGAAGTAATGTCATTGTTCCCATTTTCAGTGAGGACACAAAGACACAGAGAGGATGTCCAGGTCACACAGCTGGTAAGGGACAGAGCCGGGATTTGACCAGATGGACTGGTTCCAGAGTCTGTGCTCTCGACCATTGCACAAAGCTTCTCTCTAAGACAGCAGCCTTGTTGGATAAAAAGTCTTTATATTGGGAGAAAAATTTATTAATACCAAGGATAATTCTATAATCTAGGCAAAAGTATCTGGGCCTGAAGTAGGGTGTTTGGCACAAGAATAAAAAGAAGCAAAGGAACAGATTCGTGGACAAGGTAACACAAAGCAGGCACAAAACACACTGACAAGAATTTGTGCAGCTTTTCAGATAGAAAACATCAGCTCTGAATGCTCAGCTTTCACATTCAGACCATCAGATGCTTACATCATCCCTATTGAGTTGGTGAGTACAAGGCAAAGAATGGCCCCTGGCGTAGGCTGGGCACTTCAAGCCATTACGACCTTGTAACAAGCTTTTGCTCTGTAGTAACCAGACTATCCCCTCATATAATGGAATATCATGGGCCCTGGAATATATAGAAGATACAGCAACATTTCCATAATGCTGCAGGCTGAATTTAAACACAAAAGCTCTTTGGATGTTAATAGCATTGTAGTCTGCAAGAATTTGGTGGTTATATGTACATGAATAGTCTGACCTGATACCAGCTGTCAGGAAAAGCCATGACAACATCCAGATTACCACATAAAAGTAAGAGCCTCTAGTCCTTGCTCTGGGGCAGCCTAGTATCACAGGACATGCTAGATGTTTCCACTGTTGGAAACATCTGCTGGAAACATTGACAACTTTTATCCCAACCCATCCCCAATCGACACACACTGTATTTTACCTGAAGTGGGAAAAACCATGATGCTCGCCCTATCTTAAGCTAGGAACTCACTTTCTTTTCCTTCCCACTCAACTCTGCTGAGTCTGTATCTCTGTGCATATGTTATTTCATATTTTTATCCATTACTACAAAGGGCTTTTAAATACATCATCTTATTTAAGCCACACAACAATCCAGCAAGAAGAACGTGTACTAGTATTCTAATTTTGTAGAGGAAGAACAAAAGGTGAGAGGTTAACCGGCTTGTCCAAGGTTACACGACAGCTAACAACCATGCTTCACAGCTTCAAATGCAGCCGGATTTCCACACCACCACACTGCTGCCCTGGACCGTGGCTACACATTCCAACTTTGGCTGGCCGGTCTCCAGAGCCAACTCACCAGCTCTCACTCGTCAGCCTCTTTATTTCCATCACACACAGAGGCTCTCTTCACCTTACCCTTAATGAACTTATTTAACTTTGCTTTTATTGTTTCATGCCCCCACCCAACCCCACTCCACCAGATGACACTTCTTAAGGTACCACTTCGATCACATCTCTTTTCTCTCACAAACCACTGAATACTCCCACTCACCTGAAGAATCCTCCCAGACGCTGCAGCAGCACCTCCCCATGTCAAAGCCCGCTTCCCTTGCAGGACCCATTTCTCTATAAGCACCTATGGGAAGCCTCACTATGATTGGTCCATTGGTCATTCCTGCAACTTTTCTAATACGTTCCTTCTGCTGGCCTTTGATTTGTTATTTCTTTTTACTTAGAACACCTTGCCCATTAACCCACCACCCATTTTGAAATTCTGTACGTCTTAAACACAGAACTCAAGCTCACACTTCATAGAGTCTTTCCTGTTTGCCAAGTGACAGGATTTCTACCCATGTAGCAACTATCATACACTGTCCTGTAACATAATTTGCTCTACCATCTGTGAGCTCCAGGAGGTCCCAACTATGCCGTAGGCATCTCTGTATCACTCTAACGTCTAGCACAGGGCTCTGAACATAGCAACTATATAACAGATGTGTAAAATGCTTTGGATAAATGAGACTTTAGGTTAAAAACCACCTACCCATGCAAACATATGCAGTTAGAGTCCAAATGAAAGACACACAGACACAATGCCACAAATTTGTTATAATACACACATACACACACATGTAATGCCACTAATTTATTATAATACACATACACACAACCAAAACTAACAATCTCCAGAGGTCTCTCCAGTCTTTAAAAACATGACAGAGAGAAGGGATAGAATAAGAAAATGTAACCTCATAATCTTATAATTTAGATAACAATGTAATCTACTCAATTAAGAATTCTACTAAATTAAAACTATAAAATTGCAATGTCCCTTACACATTTAATGTTTTGTATTTCTATTTATTTACAATATATATGTCCTCAAGGGTTCATACAGCCTTAGGTCATAAACCAGATTTTTAACCCGGCTCTTTATTTCTTAAGTGAGCAAATCCAAAGGCAATAATGTCTGGAAAAGTGGGATGAAGCCCCAGTAGACACTCTCTGTGGCCCACAAAGCCCTTTAATAAGACACTGCCTGTGCAAGTTCTGCCTCCAGTGTATGCATTTGGATCTGCTCATGTTTACATGGAGGGCACTTCTGCCAGCTGTGATTTCTTTTCATGTAACATTCTAGCTCTCCACTTTGATTCATGCAGCTTAGGATGTTTCCCTCACATGTTGCTGTTAGCTGGTAGGCACGTCAAACATTTCAAAGACTACCATGCAGTTAGGAGAGGTTGTACAAGGCAGGTTAGAAAGTATGCAAGGAAAGAAATCAAAATCTCTTGCTTTATATTCTTTTATTTCTTTTTATTTTTATGTTTTGTTTTTTGCTTTTGGTCTTTACACTGCTGGGGTCTTTGGCAATTGTATGTATATGTAGCAGCACCTACCACACCTTCTCATTTAGCACAAGTTGGATTCAAAGAGGCAAAACAAGAAAACACCTTGGGAATCCTGAGTCTCTCCGAGAAGTGAGTTAGATCTCTGTTTCTTTGAGTTCTGCTCTCCTGTTCTTTATTCTTTATTTTTCAAGGTATCAATTTCCCCCATTTTCAACCCTCATCTTCTCGTACTATAAGCAAGTGAAGTCACTAAAAGTCACTTAAAGGCACATAACCTTATGAATCTGCCAAGTGTGAAAGGCCATGGAACAGATTAATAGGCTGGGAAGACACAGAACTGTGGGCGATCACAGTGAGTAAACACTCAGACTTTGTTTACAGTAAGGATCACTGGGTGTTACACAATAACCGTGTCACACAGTACTAATTGTTCAAAGTCATACAAGCATAAGGAGTCCTTCAAAAATACAGCATAAATATAGCAAGGAAAAACAAGCTATAAGAAAAAAATTTTTAGATATCTAAATATTTGTGTTTCTTGGATAAAAATCTACTGACCATTAGTTTGGGTTTGAGAACAAGAGAATTTTAAAAAGTAGCAATTTTAAAGAAGCAAAATAAATTTTAGTCCTTCATTACATAAGTTACAAGTTTGTAAAAAGAAGTCCAGGCTGTTCATTAATAATTCTGGAAGATATGTTTTCATGCAATATATCTAGAACAATAACTATTATGTAGTCTCTGCTGAGAGAGATGCTTGTATAACTGAACCTTCCCTGGATAATTTCTGTGTCACCATCTGCCTCCAATTGCTTCACAGGCCACTAGAACACGTGTCTGCAAACTGCGATGGGTGGTCTGAAATCGTTCATGATCTCAGGTTCCCTGCCGTGTGCTGACGACATGAGCATTCACATCTAACCAGTATTCATTTAACCAAAATAACCTTTTAAAGGACACGTGAACAAAACCAAGGGGGAAGGTGGAAGCAAGGGAGGGAGGTGGGTTTGGAGGGGGTGGGGGGAGGGGTGGGGAGAAAATACAGACAATTGTAATTGAACAACAATAAAATAATTTAAAAAAAAGAATTCCCTCGTAAAAAAGGATAACCTTTTAAACCATGCAGTATTAGAAAGTGACATTATATCACAGACAACAGACTAAAATAACACAGTACTTTTCCCAGTGAAATAACACAGTACTTTTTCCATTGACAAACTCACCTCTTTCTAGAAATACACAAACATAATTGAAAAACAATCAAAGCAAAGTGTCAATTAAGCCATCAGAACAAATCACCTGTTTTCTAACATTAACCTTAGTGTCAAGTGCATCAGTGTGCTAGTCAAAGGAAGTGTTACTGCTAAACACTTTATACAACCAAAGGTTGTGAGAAAGTCTTGTCAGCAAAGCTGGTGGTGGGTACTCCAGAGATCCATGAAAAATTATTGTTAGTGATGTTAAATGACAACCTATCTAAAATTAACTTAATGTTCACTTTGTTAGTTCTTTAGACTGGGAATTTAACTCTAGAATAAATACAGTGTCTTCTGAGTATAGTCAACCAGCTGCAAAGCCAGAGCCCACAGCTTGAGGTTTTCAGACCTGGCCGAAGAAATCCATTGTACAGCATGGATCTCTGTCCTACTCAAAATATCTAATGATATTTTTCATCTATATTGAACTTCTTTGAAAAGTACTGTACAATTTCACACAATCCTTTATTGAACAGAATGTATAAACCAGAACCTTTAGATGAGGTTTAAAAGCAGCTGAAAAACTGACTGCTTTACTATCAGAAGACTCTGTTATCTGGGAGTTTGAGCTCTCAAATATCAGAAACCCCCATAGCTTATCATAAAAATACAAGCTCTTGATTCTGAAAAATATATAAAATACACTGCACATGGAAATATATCTTGATTGTCAAGGAAGACCAGGTATCAGTCTCATTCATAGATTCATGTGGTGCTCGAATTTCAGTGGTCTTTGTTTTTGCAGGTTCCATTTTTCACAGTTTTGGGCAGCCTCTGACCTTTTGTGTAAGCTCGGTACCAAAAATGGAGAAAGAGCAGCAGAAAGATGCACCCATAACTCATAATGATGTACAGAAAGACTGGAAACTGGTACTTGCAATCCTCCATGAAAAAGAATTGGCCTATGTGGATGGTGACAATAATAAACTGGACCTAACAGATGAAAGAATGAAAAATAGTTCAGACATGAAGAGTCACAATGGAGCAATTAGTTAATACATTCTTTGCCTGCTTATGTTTCAACACTCTCCAACCACTTCCAGGCTGCAGTTGGGTAGGGAATTTTATCTTTCAATCTAACCTCCATGGGAGTGACAGTGGGTGGAATAGTGTCAAAACTCAGATGGGAATGTGGATCCACTCTTCAGTGCCACCAAACTGCACAACTGCAGAGGTCTCAGGCCAATGTCCCTGGAGCTGGGTGACGTGCCAGCCCTTTCACACACAGAAAGCCATCAGGGCAGTTTTTCTGCAAGTCTTTGACATGAGTCCTTGACTGCTGAAATGCTCATGAGGTCACTGCCTTATGGCCTAATATTTAGGATAGTTTTAATTTCAAATAGTTTGCTGTTAGATCAGGTATTTCAATTATGTGGAAATAAAAACATTCTAATTAGAGTCCTGCCAATTTTGTAGGAGCCAAAGTGTCTGAGTCTCCACCTCTGCCATTTGTCCTCCACTGTCATAGATAAAAAATATATCCTATCTGCCAACAGCAGCAGACACTCTGCAAGGACTGAGACAGGGTTAGGGACCCTCCCAGTGATGCTCAAGGACTGTGTTCTAGAACATTTCACACAATCTTAAGGAGACACTTCTGGGTTAATGTCAGATTTTATTTTGGATATATTTTTTCTCCTTAAAATTGAAAGGCAACATGTGTTCTTTAGAAAAGTAAAAATCTATAAATAAAAATAAATAACAGTTACCCAGATACATCCAGTTATCACTATAATTAAGATTTCCACATAGTTTCTTTTATTATCACCATCAATTTTTCTTATACTATATTAAGGAACTTCTATGACATTGCTGTGCAGTAGCTGTAATTATTCCTCTCATTTTGCAGAAGAAGAAATGAAACCTTAGGAAGCCTAAGCAACATCCTCAACATTCTATGCAGGTGTGATTGTGTATAACTGATACATTGGAAAAAATAATGAACAAACATCTATTCTACTTTCTATGTAAGTATTTTCCTACATTATTAAAAAGTCTTACAAATTTAACAGTATGTTAAGTGAAAAAAAACCTAATACTAAATTTTATAGGCAGTATAATACAAATCATGCAAAAGGTATACAATATATATACACAGAGGAAAAACAGTAAATAAGAATAAAATAAAATATCAGCTCTGATTATCCCTGGTGATGGAACCATGTTTATTTTTCTTTCTCTTTGCTTAACTTGATGTTCTTATTTCTCTGCAATGAGCACATATTACTTTAAAACCAGAAAGTATACTTAGAAAGCAGTTGTGAATAATTCTCATGACTTCCAAATATTCCAAAGAAGGAGTTAAAATAGTGTATTTGCACCACTTCCTTAGGGTTGCTCATTTAGGGCATTTTCAATCTTAAATACAGTAAACAACTCTGCAAGGAAGGACTCTGATACTGATTTAAGACCTTATAGACTAAAATGTCAGTCTCTCACCTGGGGTAACACACTATATAAATATGCCAAATGCCATGTAACAAGTTATAGGACTTTGATTGGAATTATGCTTCAATGGGATAGATACACCTAAATTTGTGCTTTCTCCTTAGCATTATTGGCAGAATACAACACTATATTATTATAGACTGTAAATCTAAAAAGATGAGGATCAAATAATTTTTCTTTTAATAGAAGACACAATTTGAAGCAAATCATCATATCAACCCATGGTTACTCTTCAAAAAGTATATATATACATGTCATATATTTTTAGGATTAATGGTTGGAAAGTATCATAGGCCTAAACTGAGCACCCCTGCTCTCCTGAACAGTGGTTACTTGAGGACAGTGCTCTAATTTATGTTATCAGGGGAAAAAAAACTATTAAAAAGAAAGCAATGGTGAGTATTTTTTCATGACTTTGTAATATTCCAAAGTAGAAATTAAAATAACTTATTCCCTCATGTTTGGCTATTTAGATTGTTGTCAATTTTGTCAATATATGTATTATATTACTTCTGTCCACTTTTAATCCTCACAGTACTTTTACAAGTTGGAGGAAAATAGAAATGTGAGGACTAAATTGGCAGGCATGTAGAAAGGCTCATAATTCCCTTAAAGTTATACTCCCTCAAGGTCATTCAGGATTAGAATAGAAAAGAACACTTCTAACTTCTAATTTAATATTATGTCTATTGAGGTTCACATAACTTCGAGATTATTTTGGTCATAGATGTTTATTTTATATAAATGCATAAAATAGTACAAAGATGGTATAAAGATACACATTTTGATTTAATCGTCTGAGCCTCTTCACTAATGAATATGCTTTGCTGTCAGTAAAGTTCCTGACAAAAGTTTAAATAAGAAAGAAACGATAATGACGTGATGCCATATGGAGGCCAGACACTTCACATCCCTGTCGTTTGTAAACTCTGTTCTTTATGTAGTTAATATCCTGATTCACAGGGGAGATAAGTGACGCTAGTTTCATATGTTGTCTTAAAGAAAATTAACTACTCACAAGCTGCAATGATGTCAAATGTTTTTTCCACCACAAATACTTCTGGTAGGCTGGTCCCAGTGCACACAGTCCATAGTAGGAGTACATGACTACATGCACAGCTGTGTTTACCAAGGCGTGGAATGTTCCCAAACCACCTGGAAAATAAAATTATTGTAAACTGAGGGCACTGTTCCTACAGTGAGGTATGTTTTTGTCCGAACTGAGATTTTATTATATTTATTTCTTTAATTTTAGTGAGAAAAACATACAGTATATGAAACATCAATCTTATTAAACAGCTATCAAATTAGGAGCTGGAAAATATATTCATTTAGTAAAATATATGCAAGTCTTAGAAAATAAGTGATCATGTCTTTATGCTATAATATCTTGACTTAAGATGGGCTTATGATTTGAGTTTACTTTAACAATCTAATTTGAGTTACTTTTTAAACACAATATATTGCTAAATAACAGTAATCAAATTCATTTTTAGTGAGTGTTAACATATATAAAGAACACAAAGTACATTAATCTTAGGTGTACAACTTGATAGTTTTTTTTATATATGCATAGACCCATGGAACCATCACCAAATTCAAGATATAAAACATTCAGGACACCAGGTAAGGTTCCCACGTCCCCTTTCAAAGAATATACCCCTCACAATGTAACATTTATTCTGATTTCTACAATCAAGTATTAGTTTTGCTTGCTTTTAAGCCTCATAAATAGAATTGATATATTCTTTTGTGCCTTTCTTTCAATCAGCATGTTTTAATATTCATCCATGTTGGTGTGCATATTAGTAGTTTGCCTTTTTATTACTATATAGTATTACACTACATGAATACATTAGAATTTATCCTTTTTCTTATTAAAAGATACTTGAATTGTTTCCATTTGGGGTTATTACGAATAAAACCACTAGGAATACTTTTGCATATACCATTGTGTGAAATCAAATTCACTTTTTACACTCTCAATTTTCAATAAATATTTTTAGTACCACAAAACTTTGGCAGTAAAACCACTGGCTTCCATTAGTAAGCTATGCTAAGTTTGCTTTAATCATTTATTATTTTTCCAAAATAAACATTTATTGTTAAACCATCTTTGTTTACTGCTTCCACTTGATTTTTATAAAGTGTGCCTTCCTATCTTGGTTTTCATCTTCTGATTTCCCCACACCTCCTACTGGTCACATTTAATTGAGAAGCAAAGAACGCTGGAGAGAATATAAACCAAGGTCATTTCAACTACCTTTACCTGGGCCAGTGGTCAAGGGGAAGGGGTAACTGGGTGATCAGTTGGTAGTGGGGGAAATAAACAAAACTCTTCCCTAGCATTTCTTTCCAAAGTAGCACAGTCTAGAAAAATCTGCATTCTTTATGTATAGCCTGATTCAGCTTAGTAATATTGGCCTGAAATTTAAAATTTTCTCCAAAATATTCTAGTTTCTTTATTCCAGTATTCTTTAATTTCAGAAATAAAGCAAAATGTCACAAATTTGGACTGTGTAAGAAGGACCAAATTCATGAATACTATGAATTACAGAAAGTTTAAAGCAAAATAAAATTGTTGCATAGTAGAAACTAATTATTTTTAATAATCATTTATAATTCTGGCAATTCTAGATACTACCATTGCTAAGGTACTCCCTTAAAATAACCTGTTTTAAATAATTATTTTAAGTAGCTTAAGTATTCCTCCAATACCTCATTTATGATATATTGTCCCTTCATAAACTTTCCCTTTCTGAGTAAATAAAATTTTAGTTGATACTTTAATTCAGAAGAAACTGAAACTTTTATTATTTACATTTGGGCTAGTCTTCTTTTCCAAAAGAAATTTAAATAAATATTAAATATTTAAATAAATAAGCTGCTTCACAGGGCTATGCCAAATACCTCCCAATTCTATTTGTGCCTCAAGATTAAAACACACACAGGAAATCTACTGTACCCTTGATAACCAATTTCATCAGAGCCTGTTTCATTAAGACAGCACTCTCAATTTTTGGTATGTGTCCATATTCCCATTCATAAGCTTCCATCATTTAAATGTCCGAACATGAGGATTCTATGGACAGGAATTTAACAAAGCAGCAGTAAAGCTAAGAGTGTTTAGTAAGGATTACTGATGAAAATAAGCTATCAAAATCAAGTTGCATATTTTCTCTAGTGTATGATTATTTCCTGATAAGCTATTTTAATGAGTTCACAAAACAATCACATTTTAATTAGCGATGTTTTTCCTATCTTCTTTGAAAGGCTTCTCTAATCAAGTTTTTTCTAAGCTTGCTTTCTTCTTTGTAATTAACAGTTCTGAAAAGGAAAGATCTCAGAATGAATTACAATTAGTGCCATCACATTTTACTCTTTTGGTTTGGGAAGAAGAAAGGAATCACCTGGGTGATTATTTTAATTCTCTGTATCTCTGGAAGGGAGTTTGTGCATAATTTAAAGACCTGTCACAAAAATATTTGAATCACATTCAAAAGAAACGCTGGATTGCTGTTATCTTAGACAGTTGTATGGAAATAGAAAAACAGGAAATTAAACAATAACTAGAGATCAGCTCTGCTCACGTTTTTGAAAGAACAGTTTTAAACAGGCAGTTTCAGTGCAAGAATGGAAGCCAATGCTAAACCACATCTCTGGAAACACATTAGCTCTCCCTGCCGCACTGCTGGCTGACCAGACAGCAGGAGCATGTGTGTCTACTGGAGGCCGCATGGAGGCTGCACAGGAGTGCCAACTCGTGGAGCACGCGAGAATAAAAGCATTATTTTCCACTCTTTACATTTTGTAAAGCAGAAGGGGGATTAAGGTATGGACAATGAACCCACTACAAAGTGCTTAATGTCCATAAACATGGTAACATGGAAAAATTGAGGTATATCATGTGTTTAAATTGTCATTCTTGAAAACTTTTCTAAAAAGATTTTTATTTCTTTATTTTTAGAGAGAGGTTGAAAGGAAGAAGAAAAGGAGAGAAACATCAGTGTGTGGCTGCCTCTCATATGGCTCCCACTGGGGACCTGGCCTGCAACCCAGGCATGTGCCCTGACTGGGAATCGAACCAGCAACCCTTTGGTTTGCAGGCCCACACTCAATCCACTGAGCTACACCAGCCAGGGGTCTTGAAAGCATTTTTTTGAAGTGGATTCAAAGAGAAATTAGAAAAGTGCTCAACTCTGTTCTTCAAATACAGTTTATTTTCCCATTATAGAATGAATGGGTATTCAATACAGAAAAACCAGAAAATGTAGAGAAGAATAGAGAACACAGAAACCACTTTTTGTGTCAACATCTCTAAATCACTGTATTTTGGGGAATTGTTTTCTCATATTTTTTTGTCTATTTTTATATGTTTTTTCAGTGTTGTGATAATATTCTGGTCTCATGAAAGAAATTTGAATAAATAAATTATAAGGGTATAAAAGAACATCTTCTAGCATACTTTAAAAATAGAATAGTCACCTATTTCTGATAATTTAGGAGACAAGCTGCTTTAAAAAGTAGCTAAATGCCTCTCAGTATCATTTGCATTTCACAATTATATAAACAGAAGAAACCATAACCATTCAATTAGTGGTTGTTAGGCCTTTTCCAACATTTCGCCAAGGCAGAACAAGATGGCAACGATATCACTGTAGAGAGAACTGAGAGGCACGACATGCATGCGGGAGGAAAAAAGTCAAGGTAAGTAAAATGACGGAGATTAGATAATATAGCTACCCCTGACCTGTGAAACGGACACAAATGAGACTATTTTGTAGTGTGAATTCAAGTTTTATATTAACATACATTATAAGACAAAACAGCTACATTTACTTTTTCAAAATGCTCAACAAATAAATGCCAGTTTGGGGCAAGGATACACTGTCCCTACTGGAAAATCTGATGCCCACGGACATGGTAGGGACAGCCCTCCTGGCTCCTCTGGGTCTGGCCTCTCTTTTGTACGGCTGGCTTATCCACGTCCTCTCACGCTCTGAGACATGAGACATGCGGATTTTTTCCCCACGCCCAGAAAGTCTAAAGCTCAAATGGAAGTTCCTTGACGGTGGTTCCTCTTTTTTTCTTTCTTTTTTTTTTTTTTTTCAGTCTTGCAGAGTGAGAATGACTGATAGAGGTGAGCTGTTCAGAGAACTGTTAAAACACAGTCTAAGATGGGCTGCAGGCCTACTTGAAGACTACTTAACTTTAAGAAACTGCCATAAATAAATCCCCCAACCAATTTTTGCTAATAACATAAGAATATGTCCTTGGAAATATCACTTATTTAAAAACTTTATGATAAGATAAAATTACTTAACTTCCTGTTTTCTCCAATTGTAGATGTTCAGAAACATAAAACCCAAACCAAACCAAAGAGCCTGTTTGCCAAGGTTTTGATTTAAACTATTCTTGACTTAAAAAAACAATATCAAGCCTTTAATATAGTAGGATGCTTTAAAACTGCAATTTGACACATCTTTAAAGAACTGCTGGGAGTCACAGTAAGTACCAGCTGTTAGAAATTTGAAAAAAAAGAAGACATGGAACTTAAACATTCGACTCTCTGGGTACTAATAAGGAATAGATATATAACTATAATTCTATAAAACCAAGACTTTTATCATCTTGTTTATTTATTATTATTTATTTATTTAAAGATAATAAATAGAACTCTATGGGGGAAAATAAAATCCAAACAAAACAACTAAAAAAACATGTGTAGCAGACTGTACACAAAAGTCGATGCCTTCCTCAAGAACGGAGGGCTGGAGAAGGATCTAGGGTTGAAGAGTCCTGCATTTAGGTTTCAAGTAATAATGAAAGTTAGATCAAAGTGATTCTTTGATGTTTTGGGTTTCTCTTAAATCACATTTAAAAACAGAATTAGTGATTATAGCATAAAAATGGCATTATTTATAGTAAATGATCCCAATCTCCCTTGGCTACCTGCAGCAAATTTGACTCCAAACCACCAGGTCCATGGCATGATGGTGTGATGGAAGACATGCAGAAAAGTCACTTGGCTATTTTTCTTACGCAGAACAAAAAAGATCTGAAATAATTTAAAGAAAATCAAGTTCATATAAAATCATGCAATAATTCATCTAGAATTATAAAAATATTGGCAAAGTGAAAACTATTTCACATCATAATTTGCTTTGAAAGGACTGACTTATGGATGCTCACAGAAGCAGCTGGCTCTCCAAGGGGCAGTTCAAAAACTAATTGGTATGAAGGAACTTAGGCATGATGCCTAGTCACAGGAGAATCAATAAAAAGGTAGAAAGAAATTGCATGCAGATTTTAAAATCAAAGATGTAAAGTAAAGACTATAGCCAAAAATTATCAAAAGAAATGTTATTGGTCAAAAAGAAATCCACATGGATTTTGAAGTATATGGGAAGGTAGGGAATCAATTATTAGGACTGAAATTATTCTACATTGCTCTCTAACACATCCTACTAATTGAGGGGAGGGATTGGAAAATGAAAGAGGACTTGCAACAAATCAAGAGTTAGCAAGTTATAATTAAAGAACAGTGAAGAGGGAAAAGTTTGAAGAGTTAATCAGAAAAACAGGATGGAAAAGAAAGTGAAACTGCCTTGGAAAAATGAGAAGGGTAGCAAAGGCACAACCCAGACTGAACATACCCAGTGGTTTGCAGAAGCTCTACGAAGGAGTAGAATGGAAAGGGTTTGGAGAAAATTTATTTCAAAAAATATTCAAAAGCAGAATTGAATGTCAAAAAATATTCAAAATTCAGGAGAGCAATGATGAGTTAGACTTTTAAATATGGGACTGAGCAGAGGAGCAGTACTCATAGGAGTATTTCAGAAGCCTGGTTTAAAAAGTCCATAGAGGCGGCAACCATTTCCTTATGGAAGCTAGAACTGAGAACATGCAAACCAGAAAAAATGAAGCCAAAATGCATTTGCTTATGCACATGAGAGAAGGCAGCATGGTGCAGTAGAAAAAGCCATAAAACAGCAATCTGGGGTCTTAACCCATCAGTAGCAGAATTCCTTTGGGTAAGTCACTTAACCTCTTGGCGTCGATGCATTTTCAGACTGAGAGCTCTGGACTTTAATAGATCAATAGTTCTCAACCCTGGCCATGTATTACAATGTCTAAGAAGCTTTTTTAAAATAGCCATGCCTGGTCTCTACTCTAGACCATTTAACACCAAATATCGGAGGATGGGCCCCAGGCTCTTCACTTGCTAATGCAGCTAAATCTACTGCACTGTGAGGACTGAGAACCACTGGACCATACCACAAGGGTTCTCAAAATGTGGACCTTGGACCAACAGTAACAACATCACCTGGGAACTTGCTAGAAATGTGAATTCTTGAGCTTCACCCAAGACCAGAAACTCTAGGGGCTGGAATATGGGCATCTGTGTTTTTCACAAGCTCTCCAGGGGGATCCTAATGCACGCTATAGTTTGGGAACCGTAGGAGTGATTCCAGGCTCACTGAAGTTCTTTCCAATTGTAACATTGAGAAGAATAAGCACACTGAGATTTGCCACAAGAAATGTAGTGGTATATATTCTGAAGAGAGAACACACTTGTCTGCCCTAGGCCCAAGATTGGTTATGGATAACCAAGACACACATGCCACAAGTATACAATAATTATTCAGCTTTCCTACTTTGAGAATGAAGGCACAAGACTTTCCTCTCCTTATGGACCCTAATCCAAGGCACTTGCTTCTCCAGGGCTCAGTCACCCAGATTCAGAGTTTATCCCCATGCAGAGAGAGGACTAGAGGGCAGCTGAAGGTAGTTTTGATATTACTAAAATTATCAATATGCCAGGGGTAACTTAACATTACTGTGTAAGTGTATGAATTTTGAAGCATTTATCCTCTTAAAGGAGTATGGATGACACAGTGCTTTTGTAACAAGGACCAAAGGTAAAATGTTCTCTGCTTTTCGCTTCCTAAACCTGCTTCCCAAAACAACCGTCATCCATCTACATAAAGATGCAGTTTTACAGTGTATTCAACAGTTATGTGCTTATCTTAAACAGGTGGTGGATACATAAGAAAACCTTCTGGAGTTTGCAAAAGACTGAAAATAAGCTTATCCTATCTATTCTCTAAAATTACTGATAATAAAATGCCTGAGGAGTAGAGATAACTGAAGTTATCATATAACTGAACTCTAGCAGTTTATTGCTGTCATAGAACATTAAACATTTATCAAATGAGATGACTACAGACTCACAGTATCTAGTAGCTCGATAAATTTGGAGAAGTAATAAAGCCAGCAGGTGCGTACCATCTGCAGAAACACACAGAAATGTAAATTTATTTTACTTTTTTACATGGAGGAAAAACCAGTTTTTTTAAAAAATTTTTTGGCAAAATACACATAACATAAAATTTACCATCTTAACTACTTCTAAGTGTACGGTTCGGTGGCATTGAGTACATTCGTGCCATTGTGCAATCATCACCACCACCCATCCACAGAACTCTTAATTCATCTTGCAAAACCAACACTGTGCCTATTAAACAATTCCCCACCTCCCTTCCACCAGCCCCTGACCACAGCCATTTTACTTCCTGTCTCTGAATTCGACTCTAGGTTCCTCACATAATAGAACCATACAGTACTCTCGTCTTTTTGTGCCTAGATTATCTTACTAGATAATGTCCTCATGGTTCATTATGTGGGAGCACATGTCAGAATTTCCCTCCTTGTTAAGGCAGAATAATATTCCATTGAATGTGTACATGCATGCTGTTTAACCATTCATTCACCAATGGACACTTAGATCGCCTCCACTTTTTGGCTACTCTAAATAATGCTGCTGTGAATATGGGTGTACACATATCTTTTTGAGTCTTTGCTTTTCATTTTTAGGGGATATACCCAGAAGTGGAATTGCTGGATCATATAAATTCTATTTCTAGTTTTTGAGGAAACAGATATGAATTTATTTTTAAATCCAAGAAATTAAAAAAAAAAAAAAAAAGCACTGATTTTCATGTTACAGAACACAACACACCTGACTTTGATTCTTTCTGGTTGGTAAGTTTTAGCTTTTTTCTTTCAATATATACATTCTAATAATTGAGTCACTTACTCATTCTGAGTTTACCTTAAGTGTTACAGAGTCCAAAAAGTTTTAACATTGATTTTGAGTTATAAGTTTTCCCAAGAGAAACTTACCCTCAATGCTGTAGGTGACTGTGAATAGTCAACAATTTCACATCGAAATGAATAACCTGTACCCCAGCCAGACATTACAAACTGCAAGAGAGAACAAACATGCATTTTAAAGAAGGAAGCATTTGCTCAACAGCTACAACAAACGCAGTTCTGAATGTCCCTTCATGACGTTCTCAGCTGAGTCAGCAGTCAGTGCAGAGGGAAAGGCGCAAGAATGATTGCAAACTAGGAACTTGCTGGATATCAAAGCAGTAAGAATTTTCAAAATCATAAACTCACATATTATTTAGATAAATTGTATTTGGAATAAAATGCCCATTTCTTGGGATTAACATAGCAGAGAACAAAACACCGGGAGTGTTTTGCTTAGCCATCAAATACTGGTAGGCATATTACATATGTCTATATATGCCCATACATATGTTTGTGTATTCTAAAGGGAATAAATGAGTCTGAATTCAGTCTTTTCCAGTGATTTCCAATCTTCCCAGTTAGTTAAAAAATAAACGGGCACACCAAAATTCCTCAGCGTACTCATGAGCTGGCTGCAACAACTGCGTTTTTCCTGTCCTTAGCTGACGAGGGTAATGCGAAGTGGTAATCATGATCCATGGCTCCTAAAGTTCAGGCTGGCCAAACACAAGACTCAGATAGTAGTTTTGCTTTGGGTTCACATGACAAGTTAAAAATGCAATCTAGCAAGCCTTAATTCCAGCACACCCACGCAGTGACCTTATACTAGCGGTGAGAAGAAAAAGCCTACTGTTGACAAGACTGACCCGTAATTCAAACATTATATTGACATTTTTTCAGTCTGATGTGGAAAGGTCTTCTTTTAAAACAGTATCTGAAAATGAAAAACTAAGGACTGTAATTTTAAATTAATGCCTATGTTAAATGTTTGGCTTAATTAAGAGTTCTGAAAATACGACTGCTTCCCTTCTTTGATATCCTACTCTCACAAGTGCTAACGTCTTCCCTGGAATGCTTTCTTTCTCAGTATAATGGTTATATCATTTTCTGCCACTGAAGTACATTTTAAATTCCTAGTTTTAATTATTATTAAATCTAAAATGGCAACTTTACAATAAATTCTAAAAAGCAAAGATTTATGAGGCATCATCAGAATAATATTTCCATGGTAGAACGAAAAGAAACAGGAGAAAGCACAACTATTTAGACTGCAGTATTTAAAAATACTCCATCTTTTTCTAAAACTAGTTCCTAGTGTGCACTGTGAGATGATTTAATCACAAATGTTAACTTGGTAAGTTATGAAATCTTGAAAATTAAGGTTGGGAAAAGTATAAGTCATATTTCATGAGTGAAAAAAAATCTTACAAAAAAAAGTCAAAAACCTTTTTCTAAGGAACAAGGGAACTGTGGTCGAGAAATGGCAAATTCTGCTTTACAAAATTTGTCTGTGAGGAGCCTCATATTCTCCTGAGCTCAGACTTAACTTCCAACTGATATAAGTAACGCTCTAAGTCCATTCACTTAAACTATTCCCCACCCTTCCCAACCCCAAACAAGCACTGCGCAGAACAGGAGAAGCTGTGTATCTTGGCCTTCCGGGGTGCAGGGGGGTCTTCACTGGTCTTTATTTATTAGTGTCTGACTGGTGCCAAGTAACACACAGTGGCACATTCAAACCAGCACTAAAAAATAAGGCATGTGGGTTCCCTTAGGCTGATTTACTTCCCTTTCACCTTGTTCAGAGTTGCGCTAACACTGCAGGTGGAAGAGTTTACTCTGTGGACCAAACACACTCGTGCTCCACCCAATAAACCGTGTGTTTGGGCGTGTCCTGGAGCTGACATGCTGCTCAGCTGTCAAGTCTTTGTTTAAACAGACAGTAGAACTAAACCCTTTCCTGATAGTAAATTTTAAAACACTCTAAACATCTGTGGAGCTTTTAACATATGTGTCTCTGTTTCAGGCTATCAAGAAAAAAAAGTAGTAATTTATATTTAGCAGTTAATATACCTGAAAATGGACATATAAGTAACTCTAGTATTAGTGGTTAATGGGAGATAGCAACCCTCAAATTCAGATATTTTCAAAACTTCTTTTATGGTATCATTGCTAAAGCAGAAATCAAAACTAACTAGTTATAACTGAATTACTTCCTGAGAGAGAGATGTGAGGCCCGCACGTTCAATGACACAATCAGCCCCAGCACAAAGAGCCCTGAGAGACAGCTGGTCCAGTCATGACTCCATGGAACGGGACATCTGAGGCCCAGGGAGGTTAACTGACTTGCTCAAAATCAGACAGCTAGTCAGTTGCATAATTGGGACTAACTAGCCCCTAGTCTCCTGGCTCCCAGGTCTGTTTTTAACACAGTCCTACAGCAGGCTCTATCTTATCTCTGATAACAAGCCAAGAGCACGTATTTTCTCAGTTCCCCACCTCTATTATTTCTTCCCTTTCAGTTACTCATGCTCCAGAAAGGACAGTGAGGTGGCCTGAGTTAATTTTGGAAATAAAGTATAATAGAAGGAAGACAGCAAAGTAAGCCCAGACTTGAGGGGGGCCTATGAGAAATGAGGCCAGAACAGGTTGAGGGGGACCTGATCAGGTGGATACACAGCAGGAATCAGGTTGGGAAGACACATGTACGGTCACCATAGTGTCAAGAGAGGTCAGAGGGGCCGTGATGGACTCTTCTGAGTCCAGTATGAGGAAGCACAGTCTATGATGCAGAGGAAGCCAGCCAGAATTGGGTGGGTGACAGGGGGTGGGGAGAGAGTAGAGGGGTGGAGGGGTGGGACAAGGAATCTCAGAAAGGCAGATAAGTAGGATGGCTGAGGCAGGTTAAAAGCAGAGAGAGAGAGAGAAAGTGAATCCGTGAGTCCGCTTTTGGGTTCGGAGAGATCACCATCTCCCTTACTGACAGTTAAGGAACAGGCTCCCTTACCTACCACTTTGTGTGAGTTTGAGTTCTCTGTTGCTCCAAAGCCCACCTAAACCAGACCAGAACAGCCCACCGTCACAGCTCATCAGAGCACCAGAGTCCTACCATGATGGTGACATCCCATTTGAGACAGGATGCTCTCTGATGTCAGACCGTATTCCAATAGCAGCCCTTCACTTACCAGCTGTGCTACTTTGAGTAAGTTACTTAATTTCTCCAAGTATGTTTCCTTAAAACTAACATTTATGGATTCATTTGATCATCTATTAAGGCTGAGTACATGCAAGTTTGCTGACTTAATGTTAATTTTTCTCACTACCTGTGAGGAAATTATACATAGATCCTCTAAAGAGTTTATTATCTGGTCTATGTATCACAATTTGGGGGCAAATCCCTGCTTAGTGAGCCAAGTTTCTAAAATTCCTTAAATCTTGCAGAGTTTAACAGCCACAAGAAACATAAAACAGGAGGACTCAGGCAAAATTCTCCCCTTAGGAATACTAAAGACACTTGCCTCATAACACATATACACAGAAAAGAGTACTATGAAAAAATTGTACGTTATCATCGCTTTCTTGAGTTCAAAGGGCTTTCGATTTTCCATGAGCTTTGGTCCCAGGGAAGTGACAAAATAGACATAGAGTCCCAAGATGATGGTTTGCGGCAGAGGCGAGGACATGAGGAGCCAGTCTTCAACTCTTGGATCTAAGAGAAAAACAGGACATAAGTGCACATCCATTCAGCCAAGAGATAACTGACAGCAGCCAGCATTTCTTGAAGCAAGCACCTGGGCCTTACATTGACAGTGGGCTGGCTGGGCAATTATTACTAGGATCTTCAGGAAGGGTAAAGAGAAATCCTCAGGGGTGGTGTTGGGGTTAGAAACTGAGGCTGTTCGCACTCTAGGCATCTAAGGGCAGAGACAAGTAGTGGTTTCTGGCACACAGGAGAGAGTCGTATGAAGAAACCCTCTACACAGCAGTTGTGACCTTCAGCTGAGGGATTCGGCCAGCACAAGGCAATTCTGCAAGTAAGGGGTCAGGGGAACCGATATCCAACACTGCCCTCCTCCCTCTCTCCAGTTTCCCAGGGCCTCCACTGGGTGAACCCAACCGAAAACCAAAGGGTAGGGGAGCAAGCCCACGGATCAAACCTATACTGGTCATTCCCCCAGGGCCCAGCACAGCATGCAGAATGAAACTGAAGACAGGACATACTCAGCAAGGTCCTACCACCCATCTATAACTACTAGTAACATTTTAGAATTCCTCCATTCAGACATTCTTCTGTATACAAAAATGTTTGTGTTTTCTGTTTTCTAATGTTTTTCTTTCCCCAAGAAAACTGGGACATTTCCCATTATATATCAGAATCAAAAAATAGAAAGTAACCTTAGCATCTAAGTATCTAAAGTGTGGGTTCTAAGAGTCCAAATTGAACATTTTGAGCAAAAAAAGAAAATGTAATAGCCTTAAAACTGTATTAAAAGCAAGTCACCTGATCACTGCTAGTTCCAGGCCAGGAAAGTTAGATGAATTGAAAACTGCCACTCAAGTTGAAATGCGATTATCTATATAATCTTAAGTAGTTTGGGGGTAATTTTACTAAACTGCCTCATGAAGCTGGAGCATTACAATAAAATAAGTATGGATAAGTTTTCATGTGCATCTGACTCAAAACTGAGTGCACCCTGACCAACTTTAGTTTGCTAAATACCGTCGCTTTTACCTGTTGCAAAGAGAGATGAGGGGATTACAGCCCTTGCTCATTTAAACTGCTAACGATGTAGCCAATTACTGGAAAACTTTGAATACCCTTCAAGTCTGACTTCCTACCCAAACAGTAACTCAATAAAAGTCTGCTGATATTCATAAACATACAAAGTTGTCAAAATTAAAAATATTTTAAAATGGCCCTGGCTGGTGTAGCTCAGTGGATTGAGCGCGGGCTGCGAACCAGGCATCGCAGGTTCGATTCCCAGTCAGGGCACATGCCTAGGTTGCAGGCCATGTCCCCCAGCAACCGCACATTGATGTTTCTCTCTGTCTCTCTCTCCCTCCCTTCCCTCTCTAAAAATAAATAAATAAAATCTTAAAAAAAAAAAAAAAAAATATTTTAAAATGAAGGCGGTCATGGTTTATTGGGAAAAGCTTTGAAATCAGCTATCCAAGAACATGTCAATGAAGTCTTTTATTGCTTCTATTAGCTTCCTTCCTTCACAAGTTTCCCGGGACATCTGTGTGCCATGTGATATTAAGAAGGCCATGAGGGCCCTGGCAGGGTGGCTCAGTTGGTTACAGCATCATCTAGATCCGCCAAGGTTTCAGGTTCGATCTCTGGACAGGGCACATACAAGAAACAACCAATGAATGCATAAATAAGTGCAACAACAAATCCATGTTTCTCTCTCTTTTTCTCCCTCCCCCCCCTCAAATCAATTAAGGGGGGAAAAAAAGTCACAGGGACCCCTAGCCACTGGTCCATAACTCACCAGGGAAGTCTCACTAAATAAAAGTTGTCACACAACTTTTGAATCACACAACAGAATCAGAACTGATCAAACTTTAATATGTTTCTTCTATCAGTGAGTAACCCAAACCTTAAATACAAAATATCGTGAGCCTTATTAATATGGCTAGCTTTTACCTCCAGTGAAATAAGGACTTAATTCTAGTACCAAAAAAAGACCTGTGCAAGGACGTTAATTAATTTTATCACCTTTGGATGGTGACAGTACAAATGGTTTTTATTTTTTTCTAATGTTTCTGTTATTAAAAGATATTGCATGTATGACTGAAAACTAGTTGGTTTTTTGTAACTGTCAATAAAGGAATTCCTGAATTAGAGATATATTTTATTTTACTCTGTCATCGACTCAGCAGGGGGGAGAAAGTCCAGTGACATCATCTTTCTGTTATTCTGCTGGTAAGGGCACAAACAAAACAGTCAGGAAAAGCATGCTGGGCTGGCGCAGGAAACAGAAGAAAACAGTCTTAAAATAAATAACGCTTTCCTAAAATTTAACATTTTAAGCATACGCCTTTTAAAATACCCTGTGTGTGACTTCCAAGTTCTACGGATTTTTTTTAAACCATTATATCCTTAGGGAAAAACTAGTTAATCTGATTTCTTGTATTTAAAAGCAAATAATAAAACAAAACACTAAGCTTTTAAATCCCATTGCAGCAAAGCTCTGGAGTTTTGATTCTGACTCCCTTCTTGACTCTTTATGTGCCTTGGGGCCACTGACTTAAAGTCCTTCAGTTTAATTTCCTCATCTGTGAACTGGGCATAAAACAGCACGTACTGCGGGGGGTTGTGTGGGGGACTGGGTGGAAAAGGTGAGGGGATTGAGAAGCACAAATTGGTAAAGCACAGCATGGGGAATGTAGTCAATATTGTAATGACTGTATGGGGTGCCAGGTGGGTACTGAACACAGCAAGGGGGAACACTTTGTAAAGCATATGAATGACAAACCACTACACTGTGCACCTGAAACTAATACAAAATGATGTTGAATGTAAAAGTAATTGAAAAGTACAATAAAATAAAACAGCATGTGTCTCACAGAGGATTTAGTGGGCTACTGCATGTAAAGAGGCCAGCACAGCCCAAGTGCTGAGTAAGTGTCGCTCCTATTACTGCAGCAGGTGTCAATCCTGTCGGCACAGCAGGATCCCCTCTGGAGGGTTTAAAAGTCAAGTGGCCAGAAAAATGACCCTGGTCCAACTGAATCAGAATCCTAGGGTCCTAGAATATGGATTGCACTCACCCATATTTTTAAAAAATGGCCCAGGTGACCATGATGACCTGTAAGAATTGAGAGCCAGAGGTTTGGCGAGCTACTTTCTCCTACACTGAGGGCCCCCGAGTCCCTCACTAGGTGCCCTGCAACAGTCTTTCACATGGCTTCCCTGCCTCCTAATCCAATCGGCTACATCTGGTCTTCCATACAAATGCCAAATTCCTAAAAGTAAGCTCTGCTCAGATGATTCTTCTGCTTCAATTAGCTCTCTCTACCGAGCAGATAAAATTCAGTCTTTAATATTTCCCATGTGAGGTGGTGGACTCCCCATGATTAAAAGTTTACAAGTCAGGTGTGGATGGTGACTTGGTGGGGACGGTGGCAGAAGGAGGCTGCTCATTTGAAGTTGATCCTGATTCAGTCTATGATTTCACAAATTGCAAAAGGTTCACGGGTGAGGTGAGCTCTGTTTCCCCCAGAGCCCAAGGACTGGTGATGCATCTTCTCTTTGGCATCAGAGCTGGGTTTAAGTGTCATGAGCAGAGCTGAGATGAAAGCAGAGGATGCAAAGAAGGCAGGCTGTCTGAGAGTCCACACCCAGTGGCTCCCAAAGTTTTGACTTATTTACTAGCCTGATCATTCTTCTAAGTGTGTCGCAGAGAGAGAGAGGAGAGTACAGGAGAAGCACAAGTGCCACATGCATAAAGCATTAATGAACTTGTCCATCGACAACTTGTAAGGCAGTGTTCTGTTCTCAAGTAGCATGTACTAGCTCAAAGAGTACACCCTTTACAATTCCAAGCAACAGCAAGAAGAAGCTGGAAGAAGAAGCAAGCAGGAACCTAGTACTTGGTGAAGTACTCAAGGTTCAGAATGGCAGCACTCTTACCGAGGATCCCATCTCCTTGCAAAAAGGTCCCAACTAAGTCTGACAAGTTATTACCATCCAAATACAAGGAAAGCTGCTTTTTAAGCATTAAAAAATATTATATAATTATTTCAAAATTTGGCACTTCATATCTAAGAGTCATAATAAATCCTCTTATAGCTTAAGTATTAACTAATCCATTTTTTAATTCTGTAGCTATGGAATTTTCCACATGAAATAACTATGCATGATCACAACTTATCTAGCAATCAGAAAACCAAATACCAGTAAGTTTCCTGAAGGCGACTCAGGATTAGGGCCAAAGCCAAGAATACACAAGAAATTCTTGGCCCTTGATCAGGTGCTCAGAACTTCCCAGGCTAAACAAAGTAGAACTGAACTCGGATAGCCAGAAACAATTCCTAATGGCTTTCAGAGATCAATACCCCACTAAGCAGAAGCAAACCCCTCTCCTCTTTTACTTGAAAGTGTCCTTACAAAGATATAAATCTCAACACAGGGAAAAGAATGTGAAATACTTTTTTAAAAGGTGATACGTTATACTGAAAGTATTTTAAGATGAAAATGCTCTATCAATCATGCGAAACCACCACTCCCACTTGCGTTGGGAAACTTCCCAAATGACAGAGCACTTTCATGTATATTATCTGATAGCTAGTAGGCGGCATTCTCATCTCTGTTTTTGATAACAAAGAAATAGACTCACAGACAATACATCACTGGTTCAAGACCACCTAGCTAGTACACAGTAGTGTCAGAACTTACATTTAGGTTTTTGCATTACGTTTTCCATGCCTGCCCTCCTCTCTCAAGACTTCAAGATAGCCTAACTTCAGACGGTAGCACTGCCTGCCTGTCCCTCTCATCTTTCCCACACTGCCTGCAGCACTGTTTCCAGGGCTCTCCTTGTCTCTCCAAAACCACCCTCAGCCCTTGGTCACTCCCTTTTCGGACCTAATAATATTCAGCTTTTCAATGTAAGCATTCCTAATAAAAAGTAAAGAGCTGATCCACAGATACAAGTAAAAGTGGAAATCAGATGTAGTTCATTTTTAAATATTTTATACTTCTAGCACTATACAAATATTCACCATCATTTAAATCAATTTGGCTCTTGATTTAGCATATTGATTTTTTGAATCTCTTGAGTTCCTGCATTTGGAATAGTGAATAGCAAGGGATCTGTTCTTCGAAACAGGTGTATTTCAAAAACTGTACCCAAAACTATTTCATTCCCAAGTTCAAATCACAAGAATTCAGGTAGCAAGGCATACCTCTACTTTGAAAAGCAATTAAATTATTAACATTTAAAAAATAAATGAATAAAAATAAAACCTTTTAGAAGACAATGAAATACAGTGTTTAAATTAAATACTGAATTTGCCCTGGCTGGCATAGCTCAGTGGATTGAACGCGGGCTGCGAAACAAAGCATCACAGGTTCAATTCCCAGGCAGGGCACATGCCTGGGTTGCAGGCCTTGGCCCCAGCAACCGCACATTGATGTTTCTCTCCTTCTCTCTCCCTCTCTCTCCCTCTCTCTCCCTCTCTCTCCCTCTCTCTCTCTCTCTCTCTCTCTCTCTCTCTCTCTCTCCCTCCTCCTTCCCTCTCTAAAAATAAATAAATAAAATTTAAAAAATTAAATAGTGAATTTATAAGAACAAACTACTATAAACCTTAAAAAAACAACCTCTAAAGAAATCTGTATGTTCTCTGCATCATTACATAAGTTGAAAAACTTAAAAAAAAAAGAAAAAAAAAACAAAAAAGAAAAACAAAAAGAGAAGAAGAAAATTTGAAAATAATCACTCTTTATTTCCCTCCCAGAGTGAGGCACCTGTATTTGTGGGATCTTTTTTAGATCCTTGGCATTCTTCAAAGATAAAACTGTCGGGACCTTTTTTAGTGAAATGAAATTGGTCTTCAGCAGTCTGCTGAAAATGACAGCAGCATGAAACAGTGTATCATGGCTGAAATTACTGTTAATTGGAATATAATGCCAATTTTGGTAGGTCCCAAGAGATGGCACTTTTTCCTCCTGAATATGGCAAGCGTGCAATTTCTGGCCAACAAGCAAGAACTAATCTAAAGTGGTGATGGCAGTGGAACATATGTAAAATAATTCACATGTGAAACACCAGCATACCAATCCTAATCAGAAAACATAGGTTCTAGTTTTTGCTGCTGACAACTAACCATGATGTTGGCAAGGCCACCTCTCCAGGCCTCGGTTCTTTCAACTCGAAAATGAGGAGTTAGCTTTGATGATCTCTAGGTCCATCTCAGCTCTAAAATGCTTGATTACCTATTTTTAAAAATTTACCTTTGTTATATTTTTAGAACATTTTGTAATAGTTATTAAAAGCAACACATGTTCCTAGTTTAAGGAAATCTAGGTAGATATAGATAAGTAAATAAGAACTACCATACAGAGATAACTGCTAACCCCCACACAAAAATACATGTGGTATTACATAACCTGCTTTCATTTAATATATCTTTAAACTTCTTGCTGTGGGGCTAAATGTTTTTCTATAACATTTTTTTAATGGGTATGAGGAGAAAGCAGGCATTTCAGAAGTAGTTTTCGGTCACCCCAGGAAACACCGCCTGCCCATTCTGATACACCCCTGGGGCAGGGGTGCGGATGCGGCCCTTACCATTCTAGAACCACCCTGAACAGAGCCATTGGTGGCGATAACTGTTATCTGCCCTAGGAGGAGTGTTAGGGCAGAATCTAGCCTAAGGGCACTGTGCCTCCCAAATCACTGTTAATGGTTACTCAGTTGGAATGTACCAGCATTTACTAACCTACTCTCTTCACTCAATATTAAAACTCTTTTCACTGTTGTAAACATCACAATGAACATCTCTGCAAGTTTATCATTGCACATATCTGTAATGAAAGCCCTGACACTTTTCCTTTACTAATTAGTAATAAAAATAATATTTTGGGTATCCTTGAGGGAGTCTTAAGCTGCACAGTCTGTCATTCTATTTCAGTGAAATCCTATTAAACATGAGAATCTGTCATGAAAGGAAGGATGAGCCTCAATTAGGAAACATGGTTACTTACCAGCTTGCTTGAGCCAATTATCATAAAGACGCACTGTCCTTGAAGTAAGATCGCTGAAGGCCATTTTCCACTGGATTTACTGGCTCTTACAATAGGTTCTTCAGTAAAATAAAAAAAAAGAAATGCATTATGATCTATGAATGCAAATAAAGCCAAGTTTCTAGTAATACAATATTAAAAATGCTAAAAATTTAATAGGAATAACTGGCAAACCAACAAACTTTTACTGAGAGTAAATGCATTAGTGAGCCACATTGAACCCTGATGGAGTTGCAAACATTTAAGATTTTTTTCATCAATGTAAAAGCAATGCTTACTCTGCTGAAAAAGACTAGCATTCGCTGTACAAGATACAAAAGGAATAAATGATTATAAGAACTTTCACGGCGGCATCGTTCTTTTATATGACAATGGAAATCAGGAATGGGCTGTACCTCCCACGGCAATGCTGAAGTAAAGACCCAGGAGAAGAAAGTCTAGAACACACAAAAACTTTCAGAGAAGCTACTCTGATCCAGACTTATAGCCGATCTTCAGGCACAAGAAGAAGGTCTTCTATGTGTAAGTTTTCACAATTTAAGAGGACTAGAAGTAGAAAGAGGGAGGGGAACAAGATTTACAAGAGCCAAGAGGATGCTGCCTAACTGTTTGTCTGAACAGACAGACAAGAAGAGTTGGAAAAACTAGCTGTATCATACATTAAAATACACTTTAAATCTTCAATAACTACAACAGTGTGACACTGGCTCATGAAGAGGCAAACCAATGAAATACAACAAAATAGCAAGAAACAGACCAAATACATTTGAGGATTTAGAACTGCATTCCATAAATTCTAAGATGTGCACTTTCCCACATTTGAACATCCCTGAAATCAGTACACACCTTACAGGTGGATAGTGCATTATAAAATGAGTAGTATATCAGATTCCAAGTCATAGGGTGGGAAGATGAAGGAGTTCTGGAGACAGATGGTGGAGACAGTTGCACAAGAATGCAAATGTACTTAATGCCATTGAACTTTATTACTTAAAAATGAGTAAAATGGTACATTTTACCTTATATTTTACTATGATAAAAAATTTCTATATCTACAATAGAAAAATTGAGTCAGCCTTCCAGCACTCTAAAATAAAACCTTATTAATATTTCATATGCATGCACACACACACATACATGCATGTGGTATCGATGAAGGTGGCATCTCACACAGTGGGCACTAAATTACCACTATTTAACATGTGGTGTGGTACACCTGGACAGCCATCTGAAAAAAGTTGGATCCAAACATTTTACTACAGACCAAAATAAACACCAAGTAGGTAAAAAAAATTAAATAGGAAAAATAGAGCCATAAAAGTACTGGATGACAACATAGGAGAACAAAACCTTGGAGTGGAAAAGGCCTTTGACTTAAGCTTATGTTCTCTTATTAGACATAAGACTAACAAGTTTAATCATATGAATAGCAATAAGGAAAAAAAAGTCAAATGACAAATAGGAAAAAATATATTCAATTTATATCACAGACAATTGTTATTCTTCCTAATATATAAAGAGTTCCTAGAAATTGATAAGACCTGTAGGCCAAGAGGAAATGAACAAATTTCCATAGAAAAGGAAATACAAATGGCCCTTAAAACATATGAAAAGTTGTTTAGCTTTAATCATAGGAAGAGAAACCTACAATATTTTATTGAATTGGAAGGGCCAAAGTCCAAACATTTTTATCAGATGGGCCCAAATCCAAAAATGTGTTAACTCTGTAATAAACTGATACATTGCTGCTGGGAGTGCAAATTAGTACAGCCCTTAGGGAGGGTAATTTAGCATTACCAGTAAAAGCTATAAATGCATATTTTTCACCGCAGCAATCCTACTTCTAGAAACTTACAGATGTACTCTCGTACATGTACACATGGAGAATGACATATATTAAAGGTTCTTCACTGCATTGGTTAGTGAGAGCAAAAGACTGGAAACAAGCCAAATGTCTATTAAAAGAGGACTGGCTAATAAATGCTAATACATCTAACACCATGATGAAGTATGCCATTGTGAAAAGGAATGAGGAAGCTGTCTACGTGCTGACAGGAAAAGGGATCCAAGATAAATCTCTATGTGAAGAAGAGCAAAGGAAGGTACAGAATTTTCAAATGACTACATTTTATATAGAAAAGAGGAAAGAAGAGTATAAATTTATATTTACTTATATTAGCATAAAAGGAATTCTGAAAAGACATCCACGAGAAAGAGAATGGGGTACAAACTGGGCTGAAAGCGTGGAAGGAAGACCTATTGTCTGGTTTTTGATTCATGTAAATATATTATTACATATCCAAAAATAAAGAATTAAAATATTTTAAAGGAAAAAATAAAAGAATAAAATTAGTAGCCCCTTTGCTGGGACAATTCTTACTTAACTACCTACATGTAAATGTGCATATACACAAAGGAACTGTTATCTCAATTCTTCAAGGGTCTGCCCGCTCTAGAACATCTCTCCAGGTCCAGGAAGGCATCTCAGCGTGCTCTCTGCTTTGGCACATCCTGTATCCTCAAGCTGAGCTCACACTCAAGATGTGATGATGCCAGGGTTTTGCCAGAGTCAGCTGGGACTCTTGTTTCCCTACAGACCTTACGACAGCGAAGGTGTGATGTGGGGTCAGGCGCAGGGGCTGTGGAGTCACTAAGACCTGGGTTTGAATTCCACCATTTAATAGCTGTGTGACCCATGGCAAAACAAAAGCTCAGTTTCCTACTCTGTAAAACAGAAATTGTATAATTCACCTAGATAAAATACACTCACTCACAGAGTTGTTTTGAGAACCATATATTTGTAAAGTTTACAGCACAGAATCTGATAAAGAATGAAGATTCAAAGTCAGACATTATCATTTTGTAGAGACAGGTTGTACCAATTTAATTGGAAGACATCTGGCCAAACTCATTACCTTGTATAAGTTGATTGGCAGTTTATGGAACAAATCTAGAGAAACTGTACTACTTTCATTTTAGAAGCCTGTATGTATGTCACTGATTGTACATCATTCTTCCCTTGATGCTTTCTGATTGTCTTAAAATGACTGTTTCCTCCCCCTTACCTTAACCACTGAGATGACAGACCTCAAGCCATTATTTTCATAATTAAACTGCCAAAATAATGTTGTTTAAATTATTCACAATCAGACTGAAAGATTCTAAATCTATATGGCATGTGGTGGGGTTACATTTCAAGTATTATTCTGTTTTCTGTGCAATTCCTACATCCTCTTTTTTTCCACTCATTCTACCATTTTCCTCTCCGTGGCCCTTACTGTAGCACAGAGACGAAGAAACCAGTCTAACGCAGGTGAGAAATATTCATGGGCAGTAAACACAGTGGTCTCTCTAACCCCAAAGATTACAGAAGACTGAGATGGAGAAAGAGAAAAACATAGTCAGAGAAGCAACTCACACTGCACGGGATGGAGTGGCAGAAACAGGCATCCTCCAAGCAGGAGAGGACTGGAGGGGCAGGGGAGGTAGTCATTAACCCAAGCGTTCTGGAGTAGAGATTCTCATTGACCCTTTGCTTGTAATAACCTGCCATCCAATAGTCCTTAATACTTGTGGGCCCACCAGAAAAGAAGGAATAGACATAATTGTGTAATGTTGGGGCATAAAATGAAAACCTGATCCATTTGAAACTGAATGCAAACTTCTGAGAATTTCCTTATAAGCTGGGGTAATGATGGACTGAATGTCAACAGTACATTGTAGGGATTGTCTAAAAAATTAATAACTGAATTTGGAGCAACCTGGGTTGCCCTGCCAATATAGTGTTACCCCTGGACAAGAGCCAGGCATGTCCCCGCCAGCCCTCTACCATGAGTATATATGGACACTTGATTGCTAGACAATGGTGCATAGAGATGAGAAGAAACTTATTCTACATGGTCAAGATACAGAGCTATCTTCTAGCTGACAGCAGCACTGGGGCCGTAACAACCTATTGAAAAATACTCAATGGCACACAGGTCAGGGCTGGAGATGCCAGAAACATCAGGTCTCTCATGTATGTGAAGCAGAGACTTAAAATTCAAAATCAGTAACCAAGACACTTCCACTAAGGGTAGAAGAGGCAAGAGAGGTGCTGCAGGGGGAGAGAAAGAAGCTCCTGGTCAGAGTTGGTCTGCCTCAAAAACAACGTGGCAGGGTTAGCATGAACAGGAGCTCATTGACAGGGGAGTGAGCCAAGTTCCTGAGCTTTTGCAACTGACTCATGAATTTTGCTCCTTATTTTTGACAGTATCACATGGTGACTGGGTCATGTAGTAAAGAAGAGACTTAATCTGCCCAGACTAGCTTCTTGGGTCTACGTTAAAGATGTTAAGTTCAAATGGGAGAAATATGCTTGCTGCCTACAGGAGAAGGCTCTTTCCACAAGACAGCTTTGGAGACAATTCAAAGCCACAAGCTGAGGTCACTAACACAAGGACATAGAGTGTGCTTCAGGTACCTGATCTCTTAGTCTCTTTTGCTCCAATTTATGTTAACAGTAATCACAGGCAGAACTGATCTGAGAGAACTTCTTGCTGGAATTCACTAAGATGGGGATGAGACCTTGGGGTCTCCTGCAGTAGGAAGTACCTAGCAGGAGAACTAAAGTCTAAAACCACGGCCGACCATTTCTAGGTGGACCCTCACAAGTAGATTTGTCCAAACTCTGCAAAACGTGTTGGGGACATTCTCTTGAGGAAAAGCAGTGGTACGGCCAGCACGTGGCTTTTCTAGGGCATGTCTGCGGTCCAGAAACAGGGCCACATTGTTTCCCCTCTCTCTTTTGATGTTTCAGAGGTTCTGGGTTCTACTCATTGATTTCTGCTTTGGAAATCAGACATCAGGGGCAAACCTTCAAGAACAGATATGGCTAGCCACAGATGATACTCAGGGATACATAAACCAAAATGAGCTACAGGAAGGCACCAGCATAGGGATGAAGGTCTGTTATGGAACTGGGGAAATTTTCTGTTGAAAAGGCAATTCTAGCCTCAGATTTTGGGTTGTGGTTTGAAACTTGACCTTTGTTCAGAGTAAGAGAGAAGAAGGAGACAGGAAAAATCAAGCTATTCCACAAAAATAACAATTGCTCATCGGAGAACTGACAGGTGAAACAGACCTTCAAAAGCAGATGGTTTGGCAAGGAGAGTAGAGCCAGCTCAGAGAGCAACAGGAAAAGGCAGCGCACCTGACTCACTGGAAAGGGACAGTGGGGCTCAGCACTGAGTCAGAACAGGTGATGGGCACTCAGCCTGCCCAATGGTGTCCCAGGTGAAGGTGTCACAGACAGCCTCTCCCTGGGTTATGATTCTGGAAAACCAGAGTTCAGAGTCTCTGGTCCTGCCATCTTGGGGAAGAAAAACTTTGAGATAAATACAATTCTCACTAAGAATTCAAAGATTGCTAGGGAAACTTCCACCTCGATATTAATTCATGTATTTCCTGTGTATTCCTGTGCCTGGCGGTTTTCTCACTGGAACTGGTTGTCCCCCGCCACCCCACAAGCCTCTGTAGTTAAGCAGAAACAGCGCCAAAGAGGCTATGAACTTGAGTGCTGGATGGAAAGATTTGCATACTTGCGTTTGTTCTGTGCCATTGATTTAGAAAAACTGAGAGTGGGGGAAGGGCATTAGAAACTTTTAAGTATATTCAATTGTGAAAAACAGCTATAAAGTAATAACTTGCTTGTTTAAAACAGCGTTTCTCAACCTTGGCTATATTGATATTTTGGGCCAGACAATTCATGGTTGTGAGAAGCTGTGCCGCACATTGAAGGGTGTTTAGCACTAACCCTGGCCTCGACCCACTGGATGCCAGGAACACCCCCTCCCCAGGTGAGACAACCAAAAAGCTTTCCAGAAATTGGCAAATGTCCCTGTGGGAGGCGGGCAGTCATTCCCACTTGAGAACCACTGGTTTAAAGGAAACTACCAACATTTATTTGTCCAAATCAGAGTAGTTTCCTTCACAGTAATTACTTTGGCAATTACAGTAGTCCCCCTTTATCCACGGGGCTTATGTTCTGAGACCCCCAGTGGACGCCTAAAACCACAGACAGCACCAAACCCTATATGTACTATGTTTTTTCCTATACACACATACCTATGACAAAGTTTAATTTAGAAATTACGTACAGTAAGTGATTAACAACTAATAATAAAATAAAACACATAAGAGTATACTGAAATGAAAGTTATGTGAATGTGGTCTCTCTCTTTCTTAAAACATCTCCCTGCACCGCACGCACCCTTCTTCCCATGACACTGGGATGACACGGCGCCTGGGTGATGGGACTCACGTGCCAGGTGGGGACGCAAGACAGCGTGAAATTTCATAATACTTCTCAGAACGGTGTGTGATTTAAAATGTATGAGTTGTTTATTTCTGGAATTTTCCATTTAATATTTCTAGACTGTGGTTGACGGCAGGTAACTGAAACCACCGAAAGCAAAACTGAGAATGAGGGGGGAATACTGTATATGTTTATTTTGGTGATGGTGTTGTTCACTACACTTTTTGAGCTTTTCTTTACCAATCCACTTCAGAGATTTTTAAAATTTCATTAAATGTCTTCAAGGGAGAAAATAACCTTTGTCTACTGCTTCTAAAAACCAAACTCATAACTAATCACTAGTTAAGAATGGTTTTGGAGGTAAATGGATCAAAATAAGCTAGATCTTGATAAGTGGGATTGGGAATGAGAGGAGTGAAAGTGGGTTTAATGACAATTTACTACTAACATTTTCAACTTACGGTTAGCCAAATGAGGACAATTCCAATGGAACAAACCCAGAAATGTTCAGGGCTGTAGCAGTATTAGTGGAATAAATGTATAGTTGCCTGAGGTAACTGGAAAACACTCATTTAACATACAGTGTATTTGTTTAAATCCTTTTATCTTTATCATTATAAACTCCAATTAAAAGCCAGTGAATATAGAACGTGAAATAGATTCAAAAATTTATTTCAAATGACACATTTTTCAATTTTGTTAATTACTTTGTGTTCATGTTCCAGCATTTTAACCACATGTAATTGTTTTCCTTTGGTTCAGTGTCTGTTTTAAGAAGACTGGAGAGGACGAGCAATTGAAGAATACGGAGAAAACGGACCTAATGTTCCTTGTTCTTGGAGTAGAGTTGGGGGAGGGTCACCCTAAGATTTGAGCTCTCAAACCTGCACACCACCTGACAGTATGAGAGTCTTTCCTAGATGGCAGTCACACACACACTCACACACTCACATATACACACACTGCAGAAGCAAATATACAGGTTCATTATAACTGCCATACAGGATTCTGTGTGTTATTTTAAGGTTTCTCGTGTGTGTGTGTGTGTGTGTGTGTGTGTGTGTGTGTGTGTATCCGTGTGTGAGTTTCTCCCTGGGATTTCTTTTCTCCCTCCTCTCGCACACACACTCCTGGCCATTTCTATTTCATAGCTAGGTTGTGCAAACTGCCTTGCGAATGAAACAGGCAGCAGAAGGCAGAGACACAGAAAGTTTTATCCTAGCTTTTGCGTTACAAAGCTTAGGCACTTACCCATACAGAAGACCTCAAGAGCATAGACCAGAGATTAGGGAGGAAACCTCTCAGGTTTCCATGCCTCCCAGCACAGAGCATACTTCAGGCTTTAGGGTTGGTTGTCAGAGGGAAGCAATTAGTGCAGATCTCAGAGAAGAGGGCAACAGCCCTGGCGAGGTGCCCAGGAGGATTATGGGAACAGAGAGCAGAAGAGGTCAGGTTCTGTTGCTTGGGTACAGCTGAACAGGTGGCTGATGGGGCCGTAGGCAGCCACAGAGAATTTCTCTTTCTCCATTGTGAAGCAAAAGCAGCACAGTCTTCCAAGTACTTCCACAGACAAGGAAGTATTGCAGAAGAACTACAGAAAATGGAGTCGTGCAGCCAGCGACAACACAGACCCGCATGGACAAGTAATCAGAAACGCGATGGGATCCTCCACATCTCAGGGGATGGTAATGTTGACAGAGGACTAAAAGGACTCCTCCTCCCAACTAAGTTTTTTCTAAATTGCTGAGAGGAGTGGTCATATTTAGAGTTGAATAAAATAAGTTCCTACCACCTCAAAAGATAAAGAAACCTACATTAAATATTAAGCTGTAAAGCTGTAAAGAAATTTTGTTTTTACATGGCTGACTTTGTCAGATGAGGTTTGAAACTCTTTACTTTAGATACGGGATCAGGTCAGTACAATTTTTCTGTCTTCTGTGTCCCTTACAACAGTGGTTGCCAGACTTGGTGAGAGATTCGGATGCAATTAATATGTTCAGGGAGAGTCTAATGTGGGCCGGGTTTGGGAATCTCTTCTCAATACTGCATAAACCATTCTTGGCCATGACAACACCCACGGTATAAGGAGAGGCAGAAAAATTGTGACAAAAGATCCAGTTAATGAATGTCACTGGATATGATAAGGCAACTGGGTTAAGAAAGGCAGGAATAGGAACAGGAGGTGCAATCAATATTGGAAGAGATTTCCCCGATTATTCAACACAACTCACAAGAAATGTGAAATCTGTGAGCAGATCTTTGTGTCAGCACATATACCCAGGATATAAGGAAACTAACTTCCTATTTTGAGGATGAAACAGGCTTGAAGTTTTCAAGCATCTGTAAAAGAGAAAATCATTGCTGCACCTTAGGTCTTAGCAAATTAGAGGAAATTAGAATATAAGTCTTGTGTTCTAGGCAAGCAACATTAACAACACAAATATCATCAAATAAGGATACCAAACACCTAACTTTCTGTTTTTCAAATGGGAATGTTATTTATCAGGGAAGACGTTTTCATCTCTAAGTATCAGAACACTCAACTCAAATGGCTTCAGCAGTAAGGAGCTGCATTATTTCATGAGAAAAGTAGTTGAAAGGTAGGTAGATTTCTTCTAAGTTTGTTAATATCTGTTTTGATATAAGATGGTGGCGATCATTCCAAAATGTCACATTTTCATACACCTTCATCCAGAGCACTGAAATGGTCTTGTGTCTTTTTTCAGGAGCTTCAAACCCCTCCTCCAGTGCTTCCCTGAAGCCTCTCAAATTCCCCTCCAAGAACCGTGTCACATGCCAGTATCTACACCAAGCACAGAAAAAGAATTGGGACCACACATCTTCTTTAGGGTAGCTGGTATTGTGTTTACTACCAGTTCCCCTCGGTGACATGGGGAAGCACATGGCTTCAGGGAGGAAGAAGTAGCCTGCAATAAGGGAGGAGTCATCACCCCACAAGAGAGAAAGGAAGCTATCTCCAAAAACCAATGCCTGCTGTAATTGTGACTTGAAGAGATTACTCTGCAGTGATAGTTCAAGTATGAAATGAAGCTCAGGCCATGAGTCCCTCCATCTAAGTGCACTCTGCTCATCCTGGTGATAAGGGCACAGAATAAACTAATCTTAATTTTTTTTTTTAAACAAAATGTGATCAATGAGTTGGACATGCTGTGCAGCACCACATAAGACTTTCTAGTGACTTTTACATATCTGCTGTTTAAAATTATCTTATACCACAGTCTCTTTGATGATAGAGATAATACATGATAAATGCATAAACACAGACAGCATAGGATTGAACTCTCACATGTAATTGTTGTTATACTACTTCCACGAACTTATGTGGTTCTGACCAGTATATGGCAGATTTAAATACAATGGATCCCCAGTAACAATGACATCATAGTACGTATCAAAGCTCTCTCTGTAGGAATAAATGCAAGCTTGCCCTTCAATCAACTTTAAGAGTTGTAACTTCCATGTCAAGCAGGACCTCAAAACAAATGTCTTCATCATCTTTTCCATTCCTTACCATCATTTCATCTTAATTTTCACTTCTTCACTTTCCCTTAATACAGGGACCTATTAATTAGGTGCCTCTAGAAAATATAACACTATATATGCATGACCCTCCAGGTTAGTCCAGATTACATTTCTATTTGGTTTGAGCTGTGCAGCACAATCATGACTGATGAGTTTGAGCAAAGAGGCAGACAAACTTTAGATCAGATGTTCATTTAACAACCTCAACATGTTAATATGACAACTTGTTACAAACGGAGTCCTAGAAACCAATGAAACTAGGAACAGGCCCCAATAGGAAATACAATTCATGGTGAATATTCAGCAAAATGCTACCTATGCTATTTATTGCGCTAATGTTACTTATGAAGACAGCAGACCTTCCAGGCTAAGTAGGTCAATCAATGCACTTGCCGAGTCTCTGGTCTCCAAACACTATTCTATAATTAGAGAGACAGGGAAAACTTAGAGAAGAGTCAGAGAACTTTTAGGACAAATAAAGGACCTGCTCCAATCACCAGCAGATATAAAACTTAGGTAGTAAAGGATAGGAGGACAAAGATGGGACCTTGCCCTCAGGCAGCTTCAACATGAGGAAAGATTCTTAAAAATGTAATGAATAAAAACATAGGTGAGCCCTGGCCGGTGTAGCTCAGTGGATTGAGCGCGGGCTGCGAACCAGGCATCGCAGGTTCAATTCCCAGTCAGGGCACATGCCTGGGCCATGTCCCCCAGCAACCGCACATTGATGTTTCTCTCTCTCTCTCCCTCACTTCCCTCTCTAAAAATAAATAAAATAAAATAAAATAAAATAAAATGTAATGAGTAAGGCTGAGAAGAGAAAAGCATCTGAAAAACTGTCCAGATTAGATGCCTCTGGGAAATACACCATTATATGAGTATATGTATGACCCACCAGACAAACTGACTAGTGACCACTGGAACCAGTGGGACTTGTTTTTCTGTAAGATACCTCACAGGCAGTTTAATTCCTATTTGTAATCTGTGTCCTTGAGTAAAATAGGTGCTCAATAAAAATCTGTTGAATGAATTTTAAAATGTAAAATCAGAAAAATAAGGCAGGGCAAGAACAAACATGCCATCTCAGGCCTTCTTTTCTACTTTTGTTCAAATAAATGCAACACTTCTCTCATTTATTTTCTCTTCAAACAAAAAGTATTTTCTGAGCATCTATTATTACATAAGCAAGTATGCAATATTATGTTTAAAATATGGTCCCTGAATCCAAACAACTTTCAATTTGGCAGGAAAAATAAACACCTGCCAAGCAGATATCTAAAATGCAAAGCAGGCCCTGGCTGGTGTAGCTCAGTGGATTGAGCGCGGGCTGTGAACCAGGCATCGCAGGTTCGATTCCCAGTCAGGGCACATGCCTAGGTTGCAGGCCATGTCCCCCAGCAACCGCACACTGATGTTTCTCTCTCTCTCTCTCTCTCTCTCTCTCTCTCTCTCCTCCTCCTCCTCCTCCTCCCTTCCCTCTCTAAAAATAAATAAAATCTTTAAAAAAAAATAAAATAAAATGCAAAGCAGAATGTAAGGTCACACAAATGGTTCACACAGAACCTACAGCCTCTCGAAATGAAGATTCACATCTGACATGTGACCCAGAAGAAAAGCATAATAAAGGTGAGGATACATAAGCTGAGCTTTGAGAATAAGATTTCAATAGGCAAAAATATGTGCACCTGGAAAAGGAGAGAGGCATACATCACAGGCAGGGGGACCTCCAGGGGGAAATTCATTCATTTGTTTATTCGATGAATATTCTTAAGTATCTGTTATGTGCCAACCACTGTTTTACATGCCAGTGAAACAGTAGAAAACAAAACAAAAATCTTGCCTCCATGAAATTAGAGAAAAGCTCCTGGTATGTTTCCAGAGTGTTTGTTAGTCAATTTTGGTAATGTATGAAAAAGAATAGAAAGACCAAGACAGGAAGGGTAGATTCCAGAGGCAGTATTTGATTATGGAGGAATCCAAAGCCAGGCTAAAGAATTTTTTGGACTTAGTTCTTGACGTTGAGGAGTCATTATAGGTTTCTCAAGCAGGTACTGTCTTAACCAAATGGTGTTTGGAAAGGTTACCTGGATGACAGACTCCAGGGCTGGGTGACTGAGGGTGTGGTGTGGAAGCAGGGAAAACAATTACACACTATTGCATCCTGTTGGGAAGCGTCCAATATAAGTATCACTTCCTCCGAGATGTCACCCCTGATTCAATCAGATCAGTCAGTATCAGGTGTCCCACTAAGGTGTTCTCATAGCAATTTGTCTCATCTACGATAGCACTTACTGCACAGCGCTGCAAATGCCTGTTTACTAATTGTTACCTTTCCACTGATCAAGAGCAACGAGCCTGAGCTTCATTATCTTTGTGTTCCCGATGCCAGGCTAGTGCCTGGCACGCAGCAGAAAATAGCTATGGCAGGAGTGAATGATCAAATGTTATGGGTTGAATTCTGTCCTTTCAAAATTGGTATGTTGAAGGCTTAACCCCCAGGACCTCAGAATGTGACCTTATTTGGAGAGAGGGTCTTTACAGAGGTGATGAAGTTAAAACGGAGTCATTAGGCTGGGCCCTAATTCAATATGATTGGTGTCCTTTTTAAAAGGGAAAATTTGGAGACAGACATGCATAGAAAAAGACACAATAAGAACAGGAAGACCACCATCTATGAACCAAGGAGAAAGGTCTGGAACGGATCCTTCTCTCATAGCCATTAGAAGGACGCAATCCCATCAACCTCTTGTTTTTGAATTTCTAGCCTACAGAACTGTGAGATGAAGAACTTGTTTTTTAAACCATGCAGTTTGTAGTACTTTGCACCAGCACACTAGAAAACGAAAACCACAAGTGAAAATGTTCACCTAACTTGAAGGAACATCCAGAATTAGAGCTCAGGATTAAGGTCGTCGTTAACTGTAAATGACAAGAGGTGATAACATGAGAGCAGTATAAATATCTGAGACGAATGAATGATACAGGAGGAAACACCCATGCTTAGGAAACAGAAACAGAAGCCAGGGACAAATGTAAAGCAGCGACAGAAAACTGCAGATTAAAGCTGCCCAGGAGAATCTCCCTCCAAAGATTAAGAAAAGTAAAATAAGCAGTCAAAAAATGCCCACAAAATTTTTCAGAAGCCACCAAGTAAGGAAGGGCCACAGAGAGATGTTCAGAATCTCAGAAAGGCTGTGCAGCCCAGGAAAGGCTCTGGAGCAGCGTAGTATCATCTGGGGTGTGGCAAGCTTCTCACCCCACATGGCCTCTTCCCCAGCTGTACTATTGACGCAGAAGAACCCGAGAATTCTGACAAGTTCCCCCAAATCTGAAGAGAAGCAAATGGACTAATCATCTCACCTTTCCTTTCTCTAGCGAGGGAATGAACCAATAGGATAGACTCTGATGATGGAGACTCCATACTACACTGGTGAACAAATAAAGATGCCTTAAAGGTGTACCTGGGGACAGGATACATCTCTGAGATGCAATGAATCTTGGCATATTTAACAACACTTGATGATACAACGCAAGTACAACCTTCCTTAGCTGAATTCTTCTTTCTTTCATTTTCTGTGTCTCAGGGTATAGAAAACAATGTGCACAAACTGAAATAGATCCTCAGCCCTCAAACTTCAGCTCAGGCTGAAAAACAAACTGGGCTTAAAAACACCATTGGAAGGGGACAACAAGGCACCCATAATGCATCAAAGCACACTGATGGCCCAATCAGAGGTGCCAAGCACTCAGAAAATGGGGGAAAAGTGACTGAAAAATTTCACAAATAGATGATGAAAAAAGCAAAGCGAGAACACATAGTAAACAAAGAACTCAAAAAAGAAGAAAGGTAAAGTAACAGAAGGAAATTCTCCACAAGTGCTTTGAGTTTAAAACATGAATTCATAAAATGATGAAACAAAAAAATGAAATGGAACTGGAAAATGTAGAACCAAGGAAACAAATCGAGGACCAAAGCACTATCATAGCACTAACACATAAATAAGAAAAAGCCAGAAACAGAAGAGTTGTAACTAAACAGCTTATTTCTGATATTGAAGGGAGGTTGAAATAACCAGATGAAAATGACAATGGGTAAAAGAATAGAGAAAACTGTACTTGAACAATCATTAAAATAAAAAAAAAAGAATTTCAATTTGTTACTGTTAAAAATAAACTCATCATAGTTTCTAAAAAAAGAGAGAGAGAAAAGAGAAAAGCTATTAGGGCAAAGATGACCAACTATTGGGATAACTGCTTTTTCTTTTTAACTGATTTTAGAGAGAAAGGAAGGGGAAGAGAGAGAGAAATATCTAACAGTTGCCTCTTGCATACACCTTGACTGGGGATCGAACCCACATTCTAATGTGAAAGCAACCCACATCCCTAATTGGAAAGCAAACCCACAATCTTTTGATATATGAGACAATACTCTAACAAACTGAGCCATGTGGCCAGAACAAGATAATTGGTATTTTTAAAGTACAAAATTCAACAAAAGAAAAGCTATTAATATTCAAATATTAAAATTTACTACTGACTTTGCAGATAGACTGAAAACTAGATTGCAAGAAAATTTAATGTAAAACAATCAATATCAAGGCAAATTCTGGTTAAACTGATGACCTGAGAAAAATTTTTTAAATGTTCATATATGCAGAAAAAGCAATTAAAGATATCAAAGATCTAAATAAATGGAAAGTTATAACATGTTAATGGATTGACAGGCTCAATATTCTTAAGATACCAATTCTCCTCCAATCAACACAATTCCAATCAAAATCCCAAACACTTAGGATGTGACACTGTAAACTTACTCCTTGGGGAACTACCCAAGAGAAACAACTACTTATGTTCATGCAATAGTCTGTATATAAATGTCCATAGTTAATTATTCATAATAACCCCAAACTGGAAGCAACGCTAATGTTCCCCTACTGATAAATGTACTGTTTTATGAGAACAAGATGATTTTTTCCTAAAAAAAATAATGTTAGGAGACTGGCAAAACATTGAGAATTTGTTAGAATGGGTGATGGTATGTGGCTATTAATAATTACATATCTCTACTTTTATATTCTGAAAATTCCATTTTAAACTGTTCAAAAGAAAGAAAGAGGATGGCCAACACTTAATGTTGGTAGGGTGAAAGAAGCTCATGAGTGAATGAGGATGAGGAACAGACTACTGGATTCTGAAACTAGAAAATAACTGCACAATTGAGTGGTAGAAACCAAATAAATCTAGGTCTCTAAGAGTTGAGGAGGCACTGAAAGTAGTTATATAGTAAGTATTACATTCAATATTTACAATGATTTTTTTTAAAGTAGATGGTATAGATATACATAAATTTTATCTTCAAGGAAGGTCTGAACTGGAGGGATCCTAAGAGTTGATCCAGCTATGAGGACTGATGCTCTGAAGGATTTTTCAAGAAAGAGTTGGACCCAACACTCAACTCAAATGACTTCTGGGATCTTCTATATTGTCTGTTACTCAAGATATTTCACAGGAAAAAGGAAAAACAAGACGGTACAGTGAAAGATTTATTTCAAAGATGAAAACATCCAAACCTCTCTTGGGTCCTTGCTTCCAAGATGGCCAAGAAAAGAAGGAACAAGGGTCGTGCCAAAATAGTCCACGGCATGTGCAGCCTACTCGCTGCACCACCTGAGCCACACCCGGCCCAAGGACAAGGCCATAAAGAAGTTTGCTATTTGAAATGTAGAGGCTGCAGGCGTCAGGGACATTTCCGGAGCGAGTATCTTCATCTCCTATGTGGTTCCCAGGCTGTGTGTGAAACTACATTACTGTGTGCATTGAGAGTGCCGCTCACAGCAAGGTAGTTAGGAATCATTCTCGTGAAGCCGGGAAGAACCAAACATTCCCACACTGATTTAGACCTACAGGTGCTGCCCACAACCTCCACCTAAGCCCGTGAAAGAAACTAAGTCCTTAAGGACTGAAGAAAAGTTCTCTGGAAAAAATAAAATGGGAATTATACATTAAAAAAAGATAAAAACATCCTGAATATATGTATGGGACAAGGAAAAAATGGTAGTGAAGGAGAGGTTAAAACTGTATATGTGTGCATACGCCTAAGATGAGAAATCTGGTTTCACAGGAAGTCAGAACAAAGCAGGAAAACAATGAAACTATAGCCTCGAGTAAAGATCCCTGGGCCACAATTGCAAGGAAGGCAGGCACAAGAAAGTCCCTATTTCAACATCTGTAACTCAACCTATAAGTAGCTGGGGTTTCTAAAGTACAATTACATTTTAGTTGTTGGAGATTTAAAGTATTCCATTGAAACAAAGTATAAAGGGCATTTAGTTTTCTGGAGAAGCCACAAACACTGTCTCAGCTCACAATGTGAGTAAATAATGGTTTTAACTGGAGTTCTGGCTCTAAGGCATAGGAAGGTTTTCGGCACAGCAGAGAGAAAGAGCACACTTTTCCTAGGGCCTCAAGACAAACCTCATTATACCCAGAGATCTCATTCTGCCCTAAATCCCTGAATACAACTACCTACCAAGACATAATCCCATCAAAAATGTCCTGAGTGCATAATTACCTAATCCTCAAACATCAAATAAACCTGAAATTATTAAATTTCAACTTATGTTGTCCAGATACTGGAAAGAAAACAATTTCCTTATTATTTAGAATAGGAGAGTAATTCTTACACTTTAATGTACATTCCACTTTCCTGAGATACTTGGTAGAGAGCCGTATTTCCAGGGCCTCCCCCAGAGGCAATGTCATTCCCATAGGTGATCCTACAACCACAATCAGGGGAGAACACTGAGCTATGATCTTCTGGTTTTGTTTAAAGACAATGCTTGTTAACACAAATGAATTCTTAAGTGAGTGTTTATGTACTTAAGCAAATAAAATAAAGCATTTCTTATAGTATGAAGGAAAATGTTTTGGAGCACGAGAACTACAGAAGCAGGTCGGCCCAGCCTAGGCAGTACCCCTAGGGTCCTCTCCAGCTACATATTAACACTTCACACTCACCTTCATTTCATATTCGTGGGTGAAAACACTGACAGTAGAATCTCATACTGAAGGGTAAAAGCGAAAGTGAGTTCATTCATTCATTCGAGGTTTTTTACACATAAGGGTTTTTCTAATCCCACTGCTTGGCTATTGTCTATGGTTTATCTAAATTTCCGCATAAAGAGACTTAATGGAGAATTCATGAGGTAGAAATATTGTTCTGTCCAAAACTGGTAATAGCTTAGTCCACTGCCCTATATTACTATGCAGCTGAATCAACTCCTGAATTACACAAATTATGTGCAATCCTACAGCATAGTATGTCACCAGTAGTGACATTCTGCTCTTGGGCATTGAGACAACTATGTCAGTTTATCCTGGCTGGCATCCATCCTGACTGGCTGGATATCCATGCCACACAGGTGTTAATATTGTGGTTCTCACTCCAGTTTGTAGTTCTATATTTGACAGTCATCATGCTGCATTTTATTTTAGTTGTAGACATGTCTTGTGTCACTTAAGTTCTGTAAGTTCTGGTAAGGTAGGGTGGAAAGACTGCCACATGCAAATGTATGTCTTATACAGAGCTAACCCAGGGCAGGTAAGACTAGAAATAAATGTCATGGTATCAACAATCAACAAAGGAAATTATGATAGCTGGTGATCAAATTTTGCTGCACTGCTAGCAGAAAGGTCCAACTTTCTTAGCTTCAAATTTAAGTTAGACACATAAACAAATAAGACATTCGTCTTTAAATAACTCATGTGGCGAGGTCAACTTCTCAGCTTTTTACTATTTATTCATAGTCTGTGCTCTTGACTTGTACTGAGAGGCTGTACTTGAACTTCTCAAAAGATTTTCTTTAATGGGATTTGGTTTGTAAAAACTTGAAGAATGTGTTTTCATTAAGGTCAGTTACACTTTTTTTTAAACTCTAGGATTAAGATTAGTTGCTTTTTATTCATTTGAGTTATTGCCATTTAACCAAATCATGGTTTGAAGGAAGACATAATACATTTAAATTAGAGAGAGAGAGAGAGTGGAGAGAAAGAAAGTGTGTATATATATACATCGAGGTCTGTCTGGGAAAGTCCAGTCATTGTTAATATAATGAGAACGGTTTGTGTGACATCAGTGTAACCTAGCAGTGAAGGAGAGAGGACTGGAATGTGCGTGTGTGAACAATAATGATTTCACTGTACTAGTCAGTGGGGAAGGTAGACACGGTTGAGTCTACCTTGTATATGGTCTGTCCAGAAGGTATCCAGCCATGCAATATGAAAAATAGAGACATTGAAAAGGTACAAAATAAAAGAAACATTGTATACAGGACAATGACACCTCAATCCCCCTCAAAGTAGGCACACTGGGATGTCACACAGTTCTCCCAATCTCCATCAGCTGCCCCACTATATTATGGTGAATCTTACCAACGGTCTGAAATCTCTTCCCTTGCAAAGGTGATTTTAGCTTTGGGAAAAGCCAGAAGCCACAGGGCACCAAATCTGGGTTGTAGGGGGGCTGAGTCACCTGGGTTATTTGATGTTTTGCCAAAAAGTCTGCATGAGATGTGATGCAGTAGCATTGTTGTGATGAAGCTACCAATGCCCAGTTGCCCATACCTGCGGCCTTCTGAATCATTCAAATAGTTTCCATGGAGGAATGTTCAAGCCTAATACAAAATTTGATGCAGATTAGTTGCTCTACTAGCTCAGTCATTTTGAATGCAACAGCCATAGAGTACACATGCTCACTCAATTGCATCTACCACCTCCACTGACTAGTACAGTGAAGGTGTCATTGTTCACATGGGTGCATTCCAGTCCACTTTCCTTGGCTGCCAGTTATATTGATGTCGCTCGCACAAACTGTTTTCATTGTATTAACAATGGTTGAACTCTTTCCAGACAGAACTCGTATATTTAATATCATGTATAGCATATAAGATAGTATAGTTAAATCAGCACATAGAATAAAAGATAGTAGAGTTAAATTAAGCATTCTAAGTTAAGTTTCTCTTTACTGACTTAAGAGTTTTTAGTTCATTTAACTTGGTTCCTGGTAAAGTAGCAGAACTAATTTGAATTTTCTCACTCTTTCTCATTATACTTTGTTAGAGAGGCAGATAATGACATGACAAGAATAAAGATCAGAAACTGAGAAACTGGGACCTGGATAAGTTAGTTACGCAAAGGCAACCTTTGTCTACATATGAGCTTTACATCCCAGGACAGTTTCAACTTTGAATTTTACTTGCCCCAGGGCAAAAAGTACCAAAATTTAGTGCTGCTCCAGATGGGATTGACCAGAAACGCACTTCTTGCTATTGCTAATATAAATTCTTGGAAATTTGGTGTGCTTTTCCTTTTGGACAGTAAATAGAAAAATGGAGTATTGTTAAGTGTGATAAATTTATAATTAGTCAAACTGCACACAAAAATGCTTTTTTACCCTTTCAACTGTATTACTAATCTGACCAAACACAAATCTAGTATGTATTGAAAATTTTAAGTGAAATAAAATTTATGAGAAAAAATTGGCATAAATAAGTTCCAAAATCTTCAGAGTAATTAAGGTCATATAACATCTTTTCAGAATAGCTTTCAAGAGACATTTATCACCTACAAATTCCCAGCTGTCTGATAGCAACATAGCTATCACACTACCTTTTTGTCATCTGGAACTTCTTTTTGACAGAGTTCAGGATATTAGGTGATCAATGATTAGGTAAAAATGTAGCCCTGTGTCAATAATACAAAGAAAGAAAGAAAAAGGAGCCCTACAACTAAATCACATCACTTAAACTACAAAAGATTTTGCCTTTACTCTTACTTTCTTTCTGACCTAAAAAAGAGGCAATATGTATTGAATGTCTTCCAATCTGTCATCTGAGATGTGGAGTTTGTGATTCTCCAAATAGAATTTAGGAATATAACCTTTTTTAAAAAACAGATTTTATTTATTTATTTTTAGCAAGAGGGAAAGGGAGGGAGAAAGAGAAGGAGGGAAACATCAATGTATGGTTGCCTCTTGCACGCCCCCTACTAGGAACCTGGCCCACAACCCAGGCGTTTGCCCTGACTGGGAATCAAACTGGGTACCTTTCGGTTCTCAGGCCTGTACTCAGTCCATTGAGCCATACCGGCTAGGGCTATAACCTTGAACCATAGTATTAAGTGTATTGATCTTATATCTCTCATTCAAACATCATTTGTGGAGTTTCTGAGAGGGCTGACAACAGTTTTAAGGATAGTAACAATGTGACATCTTCTCATTTACTCCGTAAATCCCTTTCCCAAGCCATCACTGATACGCTACCCATTTTATGCCCCTAACTCTCCTTCTGTATTCTCTACTGAGAATGTTTCTCTATTCACCTCATCTCAATCTTAATCTAAGATAAGTCCTAGAAAAAACAAAAATGAGATAAAAAACAATAAAACTTATCTTGAGGAAAAAGCGAAGAACACAAAGTAATAAAGGGATCCTTGCCAATAAGTCTGACAATAGAAAGCAAGACTTATTGGTGGATATATAGTTCATTTTCATCAGGAAACACGTGTTGTGATAGGAAACATTTAACCAATTATAACATTTGTTGATGGAGCAATAGCACTAGTGATAAGCCCCTCACTAGGCTGGAGTCAGACAAGCTGCTAAACCTAACTAAAAAAAAAAAGAAAAAAATAAGAAATAGGCCTCTGCTAATGAAATAAGGGAGCGGAACTATTTTTTAGTAAATCCATCATACTGTGATTCACCAGGTGGGATTCTGGACACTAGCATTTCTACAGGGTGCTTGATGGAAGGCGTGACTGTTTGCAGATAACCATCCCACTTAGTTAAAGGTGTTGGCTCTCACTGGAGCTGTACACAAAGGTTGGGAATCTCCCTCTTGCAAAGGCTTTTGCCCGAGTTCTTATCCACCCTATTTCTCTGCAGTCCCACCTTGCTGACCTCTCCTTTTCCTGAAGCCCTGACTTTGACTTTCAGAAAATACCCCTCTTCTAATGGGCCTTATGCCATTCCATTGTTCAGCCCTGGATCATTTTGTCTGGTTGGTTCTTTTCATCATACCCTTGCACTGGGGGTTTCTCCCCTCAACCCTTGGCACTTTTTTTTCTTTTTATCTACTTACTCCTCATACTATATTAATGAGCCCCGAATCTGAACTCCAAACCCCAACCTTTCATTCATGCTAGAGGTCACTATTTCCAATTGCTAATAAACATTATAACTTAAGTATTTCACTGTCACAGGGAACCTAACTAATCCCAAAAGGCACCAATTTTGCCCAATTTCTACCTCCCACCACTTGGCTTCTTTGTCCAACACCTTCACTGATGCTAACGGCTTAACTTTTCTTCTGATCTAAAACAATGGCATCATCTTTGACTCTGCTCTTTCACCTCTAATCTACAAGTTTCACTTTTCTTAAATGAAAGATTTCTCCATTATTCTCACTGCTAACAACCAAAAAGAACCCCACTTCTCCCTGTATTACCGCAACTATGTCCAAACATCTCCTAACTCCACTCTAATATATTTTTTTAAATTCATGCTTGGGGTAAATGTTATTATCAGAAAAAAAATTTCTAAAATACCTCTTTTATCATCTTTTCTCCTTCTAAAGAATATACATAAATGATACATATACATAATATGACTCCCTATCATAAATCACATCAAGCCCCAAGTTCTCATCTCTATTGTCCGACTCTATTCTCCCCACTCAAGTTCACTTCCCACTTCTCCCTGCTGCTCTCTAACGTTAAAATCTTTCTGTTTTTCTAGTAAGCTATTTCCCACCTGGCCCCTTCCCTCTCTCCTAACCCCCAAAGTCATCAACTGTTTGGTTTGTTTCCCGTTATATTCTTTTCACGAACAGAAGTGAGGACTTGGAAACTTCAGACGGTGCCTGTCGCAAGACCCTTAGTCCAACTGCAAGGATCTGTACAGAGAGGAAGCAGCTGCTAAAACTGGACAACTAGGTGTGGGCTGAATAAGAGAGATCCTAAGGGCAAGTGTGTCACATTTATTTCTCTTAGAGATTTAGCTCTCGGGTGAAAACACTGAAACAATCATGAAATCATAATAAAGTGTAAGCAAGAAAAACAAAATCCCAAGGTCTCCCTTGTGACCACCACGTATGAGGTTTATAAGAACAACACTTCCTGCCATGGGAACTTTGCCACTGTGTCCCTCAGATGAAAGCAGTTCCTCTGCTTTCATAAGTTACCAAGAGGTTCAAAACAAGGCGGCAACAAGCTCTACTGAGCAACTTCTCTGACAAAGGTCGGAAAAGCTTTTCTCAGGTGCCCAAATCAACCTGCATCAACATGGAATCTTCGTTCTTGGGAATTTTTACAATTAAAAAGCTGTCTTGATTAAAGTTTTAAAAATTGATGCTTCTGAAAATAAAATCATTTTAAAAATGGGTTCATAGAAGCCAGCAAATCTGTGAAATGGGCCAGTTAAAGCCTAGAAATGAATAAGAAAGAAACAGAACCACAGATGGTTTTCTGAAAAGGCCTCGCAATCATCACAGAGTATTACTCAAAAAACTAAAGAGATGTGTACAGATCCTCTAACGAAACTGCAGGCAGTTTGCTTGAGGAGGAAAGGAAGCTGATCCAGCATACCATGGGCAGTGCCAGCTAGACACATCTGAAATCAACTGTAGCCTATTTCCTGAGGCAAGGGTGTAGCTACCCAAGTTATCCAAGAGAATGACAACAGCACCCACTTATCAAGGACTCTGGGCTAGGGACAGTGTGAGGTGTTTTATACACATTACCTATTTAATCCTCATAGCAACCCTATGAAAGAGGTATCATTACTTTTACCTACTCATCTACTGATAGACACTTGGATGGACCTGGAAGGCATTATGCTAAGAGAACTAAGCCAGTCAGAGAAAAAAGTAAATAACCATAGGATTTCACATATATGTGAAATCTAATGAACAAAATAAACTAACAAAATAAAAACAGATTCATAGATAGAGAAGAGACTGGCAGCTGTCAGAGGGGAGGGAGGCTGTGGGACTAGGTGAAAAAGGTGAATAAATTAAGCAAAAAAAAAAAAAAACCCTCATAGACACAGACAACAGTATGGTTACTACCAGAGGGTAAGAGAGAAAGGTATGTGTGAGGCGGGGGGAGGTAGAAGGGTATGTATAGGAGGGATAAATGGTGATGGAAAGAGACTTGACTTGGGGTAGTAAACACGCAATATGATAATACAGATGAGGTATAGAATTGTACACCTGAAACCTATATAATTTTTGTTAACCAGTGCCACCCCAATAAACTCAATAAAAAATAAAAATAAACATAAAAACAGACATACATTATCTTTGTTACAGATAAGGAAACTAAAGCTCAGAGAAGTGTAGTAACTTGCTTCTGATCACACAGTTATTATCTTGCAGAGCAGGTGTCCAGAGTTCAACAGGACTCTGGTCCATGCTAACCCACTAGAGCATAGAGGTTTCCAGTGCAAAAGGTGGTGAGCGGAGCAAGATGGAAGGACAGACTTAGGTAATCAACCAACGTATACAATGTATAAACACCATACCAGGCCCTATGCTGGGGATTCAAAAGTGGACCAACCCTTGCCCTGGCTGGATGGCCCAGTTGGCTGGAGCATCATCCAGTCAGAGCACATACCTAGGTTGCAGGTTCAATTCCCAGTCAGGACTCATTTGGGAAGTAAACAATTAATGTTTCCCTCTCACATCAATATTTCTCTTTCTCTCTCCCTAAAATCAATAAACATATCCTTGGGTGAGGATTAAAATAAAAATTGGACCAACCCCTTCACACTACTAGGATGGCCATAATCAAAAAGGCAGACAATAACTACTGTTGGCAAGGATGTGGACAAGTTAGAATACTCATGCCTTTTACTCTTGGGATTGTAAAACACCACAGTCACTGTAGAAAACAGTTTCACAGTTCCTCAAAATATTAAACAGAGAGGGACCATATGACCCAGCCATTCTACTCCTAGGTATATACCCAAGAGAACTGAAAACATCTTGCATATAAGTGTCCATGCTGCATTATTTATAGCAGTCAAAAAGTACAAAAATGCTAAATGACCATCAATTAAGGAGACAATAAATATAATGTGGTATATGCATACAATAAAATATTATTGAGCAGTAAAAAGTAATGAAGTACTAATTCATGCTACAATATGGAGGAATCTTGAACATATTATGCTAAGTGAAAGAAATGAGTCACAAAACATCACATATTATATGCTTTCATTTACATTAAATATCCAAAATAGGCAGGTCCTTAGAGATAGGACAGTAGAGTAGTATCTGCCTAGGACTGGAGAATTGGGGAGCCAGGGGTGGGGAGGGATCAGGAAGTGACTGCTAATGGTTATTTGGATTCTTTGTTCCAAAATTGTTTATAGTGCTGGTTGTACAGTTCTGTGAACATACTAAGAATTGATGAATTGTATATTTTAAATGGGTAAATTTTATGGAGTATGAATTTCATCTCATTAAAGCTATTTTTAAAATGTGTACTAGGAGAACCAAGATGGCAGAGGAGTTAGTGGAAGCTAAACTAACCTGTTTCCAGAACCAAACTGGAATTACAATTAAATTATAGAAAAATCATCCAGAATAACCAATGGAACAATAGCTGGAGAGAAGCCTTATAACCAGAAACAGATAGAAAGAAATGCTTCACCAAAATGTGACTGGTGGGGAGTGTAGAGGAGGCGGGAGAGGGCTGGCTGGGCTCCCACAGTAGCAGCTGAAGTTCCAGAGGGATATTTCAGTAGCCAGGGGGTTCTCACTGAGAAGTGTAGGGTCTAAACCCCCAGCTGGGCTCCCCAGCCTATTGCAACAAGACTGGCAAAGGAACCCAGACAATGACAAGCTGTGAAAAGCAGCAGGGTTTCTGTCTGTCAGAGAGAGACAGCTGGGCACACAGAGAACCTCTTGAAGGGCCAATGCACAAAATTCTGTTTTTAGGCACCTACCCTGGGCTCCTGTAAAGGGAGGGAAAAGTGGATTAAAGATGCATGAGGAGACTCTGAGGCTGCTGGTTCTGGGGAGAAAACTGAATGGTCAGCCACCAGGACCCCTGTGCTGAGTCATTTCCCATACTGCAGGAGCTTTCTTTCTCAGAGAGAGCACTCTCCTCCAAGTGGCAACAGCCTAAGGTAGAGCAATAGCTCTACCCAAGGAAATACTCTGCCCCACACTATGGTGCTTAAACCCTGCTGCTGAGGAGAACAGCTGAAAGATTTTGACTTTTTAAACCTAAGAGAAAGCTTGCAGACAGAAGTGGATCTCTGGGAGCTCTGAGACTTTAGTCGACCTTCCCCCAGGGCCCAATGCTGGTTAAAGCTGGAGTTCATGTGCAGCCTGGTTCTTTCTATACACAAACAGGCTCTGCAGAGGGAACCACACAATATGGATAGCTGATAGCTCCAAAGAGGTTGCCCAGGGCCGTCACAAGCAGGATTGACACAGGCCTACACCAGAGCTGTGGCAGATGTACCTAATATATAGAAACAAACACAAAGAAGCAGCCAAAAAGGAAGACAAAGGAACAGACTCCAAACGAAAGAACAAGAGAATTATCTAGAAGAATTAGATGAAACGGAGGCAAGCACTGTATCAGAGAGTTTGGAGTAATAATTATAAATATACTCCACAGCATGATAAAAGATACAGAAACCATAAAAAAGCAGCAGCCAGAAATAAAGAATGCAATGTCTAACATAAATAATACACTGGAAGGAATAAATAGTAGGTTAGATGAAGCAGAGGATTAAATCAGTGATTTGGAAGACAAGGTAGAAAAGAAACAGCCAAGCAAAGCAATGAAAAGAAAAGAGAATTTTAAAAAATGTAGAGAGCTTAAGAAACATTTGGGATGACAGGAAACATAATAACATTCACATGATGAGAATACCAGAAGGAGAAGAGAGTGAGCAAGGGATTGAGAACCTATTTGAAGAAATAATGACTGAAAACTACCATAATCTGGTGAAGGAAAAAGACACACAAGTCCAGGAAGCTCAAGAGTCCCAAATAACTTGGACATAAAGAGACCTACACCAAGACACATCATAATTAAAATAGCAAGGTTTAAAGGCAAGGAAGAATCCTAAAAGATTCAAAAGAAAAGCAGGTAGTTACATACAAGGGAGCAACAATTAGACTGTCATCTGATTTCTGAACAGAAACATTTCAGACCATAAGGGAGTGGTGTGAAATATTCAAGGTGATGAAAAGTGAGGATCTACAACACAGGCTGTTTTATCCAGCAAGGACTCCCAGACAACAAAAAAGCTAAAGGAGTTTGTTAATACCAAACTAATAGTGCAAGAAATGTTAAAAGGCTTGCTTGAAGAAGAAGAAAAAGAGAAAGAAAAAAAAAAACAGAGGAAAATAGTGTAACAATAAAATGGCAATATATATATGTATATATATATATATAATCACATTAAATGTAAATGGCTTACATACTTCAACCAAAAGACACAGGGTAGCTGAATGGATAAGAAAACAAGACCCATATATATGCTGCCTCCAAGAGACCCATCTCAGAATGAAAGATACATACAGACTAAAAGTAAAAGGATGGAAAAAGATATTTCATGTAAATGGAAAGGGGAAAAAAAGGCTGGGATAGCAATACTTAGATAAAACAAACTTTGAATCCAAGGCTACAGCAAGAGACAAAAAAGGGCACTACATGATGATAAAGGGGACAATCCTTTAAGAGTTTATAACTACAGTAAACATTTACATACACAACATAAGAACACCTAAATATGTAAAGCAAAACTTGATGGACATAAAAAGAGAGATTAATAGAAATACAGTCATAGTCAGAGATTTTAACATCACTTTGACTTCAATGGATAGATCTTCTGGAAAGAAAATTAACAAGGAGATAGTGGCCTTAAATGACACACTAGATCAAATGGATTTAATTGATATCTTCAGAGCATTTCACCCCATAGCAGCAGAATATACATACTTTTCAAGCACATATGGAACATTTTTCTAGGAAAGACCACATGCCAGAATACAAAACAAGTCTCAATAAATTGAAGAAGAGTGAAATCATATCAAAGATCTTCTCTGACCACAATGCTATGAAACTAGGAATCAATCACAAGAAGAACACTGAAAAACATGTAAAGACATGGAATCTGAATAACATGTCATTAAATAATGAATGAGTCAACAATGAGATCAAGGAAGAACCCAAAAGATACTTTGAAATAAATGATAATGAGAAGACAACAATCCAAAATCTGTGGGACACAGGGGAAGCAAATCTAAGAGGGAAATTCATAGCATTACAGGCCTATCTAAAAAAAAACCAGGATAAAACTCAAATAAACAATCAAATTTTACACTTAAAGAAAGTTGAAAAAGAACAACAAGCAAAGCCCAAAGTGAGTAGAAGGAAGGAAATGATAAGAGATCAGAGCAGAAATAAATGAAATAGAGTCTAAAAATGATACAAAATATCAATGAATCCAAAGCTTGTTCTTTGGAAAGATAAACAAGTATGGCAAACACTTAACCAGACTCATCAAGAAAGGAGAGAGGACCTAAATAAATAAAACCGGAAATGAAAGAGGATAAACAACTGACATCAAAGAAATAGACAGGGTTGTAAGAAAATATTATGAACAACTATATGCTCACAAACTGGACAACCTGGATGAAATGGATACATTCCTAGAAACACAGTTTTCCAAAACTAAATCAGGAAGAATCAGAGAATCTGAATAGATAGATTACACCTAGTGAAATTGAAACAGTAATCAAAAAACTCCTAAAAAACAAAAGCCCTTGACCAGCTGGCTTCACAGGTGAATTTTACCAAATATTCCAAGAAGAACTAACATCTCTCCTTCTCAAACTATTTAAAAAAATTCAAGAGAAGGGAAGTCTCTCAAGCTTATTTATAAGGTCAGTATTATTCTAATTCCAAATCCAGATACAGATACACACACAAAAAAAGAAAAGAAAATTATAGGCCAATATCCATGATCAACATAGATGCTAAAATCCACAACAAAATATTAGCAAACCAAATACAGCAATGCGTCAAAAAGATCATATGCCATGATCAAGTGAGATTTATTCCAGGAATGCAAGGTTGACACAACATTTGCAAATCAATAAACGTTGATTCACCACATCAACAAAATGAGGGATAAAAACTACATGATCATATTAATAGATGCAGAAAAGGCATTTGATAAAATCCAGCACCCATTTATGATAAAAACTCTCAGAAAAGTGAAATTAGAGGGAATACACCTAAACATAATAAAAGCCACATATGACAACCCCACTGCCAGTATCATACTCAATAGGCAAAAATTACAACCGTTCCCCTTAAGATCTGGAAAAAGACAAGGATGTCTGCTCTCACCTCTTTTATTCAACATAGTACTAGAAGTCCTAGCCACAGCAATCAGACAAGAAGATGAAATAAAAGGCATCCAAATTGGAAAGAAAGAAGTAAAATTGTCTTTATTTGCCGATGACATAATATTGTACATAGAGAACCCCAAAGATTCAACCAAGAAACCACTAGAACTGATAAATGAGTTCAGCCAAGTAGCAGGATGCAAAATTAATATCCAGAAATCAGTTGCATTTTTATGTCAGTAACAAACTAACAGAAAGGGAAATTAAGAAAACAACCACCTTCACAATTGCTTCAAAAAGAATAAAATACCTAGGATTAAGCCTAATCAAGAATGTAAAAGACCTGTTCTTGGAAAATTATATGATACTGAAGAAACTTAAGAAGATACAAATAAGCAGAAACACATATCATGTTCATGGATAGGAAGAATTAACATCTAAAATGTCCATACTACCCAAAGCAATCTATAGTTTTAACACAATTTCTATCAACATTCCAATGACATATTTCACAGAACTAGAACAAATATTTCAAAAATGTATATGGAACTACAAAAGGCCTTGCCTAGCAACAGCAATCCTAAGAAAGAACAAAGTTGGAGAAATCATGCTACCTAACATCAAGGCTATAGTAATCAAAATAGCATAGAACTGGCATAAAAACAGACACATAGATCATTGGAACAGACTAGAGAGCCCAGAATTAAAACTACACCTTTACAGTCAATTGATATTCAACAGAGGAAGCACATAACAACAGAGTAAAGCACATACAATAAGGCAAAAGTAGTTTATTCAATAAATGGTGCTGGGAAAATTGGTCAGATATGTGCAAAAAAAGTGAAACTAGACCATTTTCTTATACCACACACAAGAATAAATTCAAAAAATATATAATTTTTTATTCTTTATTTTATTGATTATGCTATTACAGTTGGCCCATTTCCCCCCTTCACTCCCCACCACCCTGCCCATCCCCTCCCACCCTCATTCCCCATCTTTAGTTCATGTCCATGTGTCATAAGTTCTTTAGTGTCTACATGTCCCATACTATTCTTACCCTCCCCCTGTCTATTTTCTACCTACTGTCTATGCTACTCATTCTCTATATCTTTTCCCCCTCTTTCCTCTTCCTACTTCCCTGTTGCTAACCCTCCATCTGATGACTTTTTTTTTTACTGTTCATATTTTTAATCTTCTTTTTCTTAGGTAAGTCCCTTTAACATTTCATATAGTAAGGGCTTGGTGATGATGAACTCCTTTAATTTGACCTGATCTGAGAAGCACTTTATCTGCCCTTCCATTCTAAATGAAAGCTTTGCTGGATAGAGCAATCTGGGATATAGGCCCTTGCTTTTCATGACCTGGAATACTTCTTGCCAGCCCCTTCTTGCCTGTAAGGTCTCTTTTGAGAAATCAGCTGACAGTCTGATGGGAACTCCTTTGTAGGTTACTGTCTCCTTGTCTCTTGCTGCTTCTAGGATTCTCTCCTTCATTTTTACCTTGGCTAATGTAATTATGATGTGCCTTGGCGTGTTCCTCCTTGGGTCCCACCTCTTTGGGACTCTCTGAGCTTCCTGGACTTCCTGAAAGTATATTTCCCCTGCCAGATTGGGGAAGTTTTCCTTTAATATCTGTTTAAATAAGATCTCAATTTGTTGCTCTTCCTCTTCCCCTTCTGGTACCCCTATAATTCGGATATTGGAACGTTTACAGGTGTCCTGGAGGTCCCTAAGCCTCTCCTCAGTTTTTTGAATTCTTGTTTCTTCATTCTTCTCTGTTTGGTTGTTCCTTTCTTCCTTCTGGTCCACTCCATTGATTTGAGTCCCAGTTTTCTTCCCCTCACTATTATTTCCCTGTGCGTTTTCCTTCATTTCTCTTATTGTAGCCTGCATCTGTTCATCTAATTTATGTCCAAAGTCAACCAATTCTGTGAGCTTCCTGATCACCAGTGCTTTGAACTGTGCATCTGGTAATTCAGCTATCTCTTGGTCACTTAAAAAAATTGGTTCTGGAGCTTTCAAATATGTTTAAGCCATCTTTTTTATTTTCCTTTGGTTTGGTTGTGGCTGTTTCGTAAGGGCTGCGGAGCCTTAGGTGTTCACCAGGGCGGGGCACGCCAGTTGCTGGGTTGTGACATTTTATGTGGGGGCGGAGTCTGAGAGGGAACAATGGCGCCTGCTCCGCTCTCTCTAGGACTTCCGTCCCCTCCACTGCCTCCCACAAGCAAATTGGGCCCTTCCTGTGCACCTTCTCGGACTCTGTGGGCCTCCCTGAGAAGTCTCCCATAAGGCTGAGAGAGTCTCCCGGCCTCAGCTCCCAAGCTTTGAAACGCAGCGGCACTGCCCGTTTTCACTTAGTTCGTGTGCAAAGGTGTGGCTGCGGACAGCCAGCTGCCTTGCATCCCTCACTGGGTCTGCCAGTCACCCCCGTGCCCAGGGTCCGCCACCGGTCCGTCCACTGCTGTCTGCGCCCTGCGCGCCCGCACCTGCCAGCCAGCGTATCTTCCCGCCAGGACCCCTCAACCCCTCTCCGCAGGCCTCCGACTCCGCCGCTTCTCACCGGTCTGGATGTACTGGAGCCCAACTTCTGTTCAATTAATTTCTCTCGGTTCTGGTTGTTTATTGTTTCTCAATTTTTGTTGTCTTTAGTTTTGGTTGCGCGAGGAAGCACAATGCGACTGCTATGCCTCCATCTTGGCCGGAACTCAGTGTGAAATTCAAAATATATTAAAGATTTAAATGTTAGACCTGAAACCATAAAAGTCATAGAAGAAAACATACGCATCCAAATCTTGACATCTCTCATAGCAATATTTTATCTGATATATCTCCCCAGGGAAACAAAAGAGAAAATAAACAAATTGGACTACATCAAATTAAAAAGTTTTTGCACAGCAAAGGAAAATATCAACATAATAAAAAGACAGCCCACAGAATGGGAGAACATATTCACCAATACATCTGATAAGGAATAAATATCCAAAATTTATAAATAACTTTTAAAATGCAGCACCACAAAAACAAAAAAATCCAATTAAAAAATGGACAAAAAACCTAAACAGACACTTACCCAAAGAGGACATACAGGTGACCAATAGACATAAGGGAAGATGCTAAACGTCACTAATCATCAGAGGAATGCAAATTATAACTACAATGAGATATCATCTCACACCTGTCAGGATGGTGAGTGGAGAAAGGGGAAACCTTTTGCACTGTTGGTGGAAATGCAGATTGGTGCAGCCACTATGGAAAGCAGTATGGAGATACTTCAATAAATTAATGGATCTGCCTTTCAACCCAGTGATCTCGCTTTGGGGAATATATCTGAAGGAACCCAAAACACTAATTTGAAAGAACGTAAGTGCCCCTATGTTTATTGCAGTGCTATATCCAATTGCCAAGATATGGAAGCTTCCCAAGTGACCATCAGTAGATGGGAGAATAAAACAAATATGAGACATTTACACAATGGAACACTATTTGGCTATAAAAAAGAAAATTTTGCCCTTTGTGACAGTATGGACGGACCTGGAGAATATTACACTAAGTGAAATAAGCCAGTTAGAGAAAGGCAAACACATATGATTTTACTCGCATGTCGAATCTAATGAACAAACTGAACTAACAAGCAAAATACACAGACTCATTAACATAGAGATCAGGATGACAGCTAAGGGGGTGGGGAAAGTTAGGGAATGGAGGGATTGAGCCAAAAGGAAACAGGACTCATGGACACAGACCACATGGTGGTGATTTCAGGAGGAGGGAGATAAAAGGGAACTAAATGGTAATGGGAAAAGAGGGGAGAAACACAATTTAAAAAGAAAAAAATGAATAAAATATGGACTGAACAGAGAGTGCTTACTCTCTTTAAGTTCATATAAAAGTAAACAGTTACAATAATACCAATAAGCCTAGGGTGCTTTAGCAGCAAAGGTGAGAGGGTAGTTATTCCAGCCTGGGAACCAAAGTCATGGACAGAGACCAAGAAAGTCTTCCTGGAGAAAGTTGTATCAGAGCAGACTGTTCGAAGGGTAAGTAAGAGCTAGGCTGATGAAAGAGATACAGTACCCTTCAGAATCTCACCTGGGAATATCTTATGAGAGAAAGTTAATACAATCCATTCCAGCTTCCCTGATTACTGACTTTTAACCTAAGACGGCTTGTGGTTCACATATGCCTAATCACCATGTAGAAGTCTCAGAAAGGAGGAAAGATAGACTCAGAAATAGAAAGTTCAAGTTCCCCCAATGGGATACGTCTCTAAATTCAGGGATAAAATCTAGAAGCATCAACCACTCACCTTTACAGATTGAGGTTAATATAGAGTTGAAGGTCTTTACATGAAGAGCTAAGAACTGGGAATAAAAGACAGCCAACCTACTGGTAACAGTTAGATGTCACCCTTCATGTGAAAGGAAATAATGTAAAATTTATGTGGTGGATAGACTTTAGTAGGTTGTGACGGTTCTGTTGAAATTGAGGACGGTGATGTAAAACTGAACGCCAACTGAGACAGAGGTCCCCTTGAAGTCTCCAAAACATAGTTGGTGAAGTATTCACCAGGGTTTTTCAGCACTGCATAGAGAGAAGGATGTGAAGGAAGGTTTTAAAAGACATAATCAGCCCTGACTGGTGTGGCTCAGTGGATTGAGTACAGGCCTGTGAAGCAAAGGGTCACTGGTTTGATTCCCAGTCAGGGCACATGCCTGGGCTGCAGGTCAGGTCCCCAGTGGGGGACACATGAGAGGTAACCATACACTGATGTTTCTCTCCTTCTCTTTCTCCCTCCCTTCCCTTCTCTCTAAAAAGTAAATAAGTAAATAAAATCTAAAAAAAAAAGGAAGACAGAATCATCTCTAGAGAGGAGAACGGGATTAATCAAGCTCTTTTTACTTTAATGTTACCAAACAATCTTCTCACCTAGACTTGGACTTCCTGAGTAGTTATCTACCTATACATTTACTCAGTCTTGACTTTGTCTACATAAATATACAACCAATTTTAAATGAATGACCTGGGATTCTAGTTTAAGAACCAGTTTCTTGGGCATGGCGGGCCTCGCATTAACTCACTAAACCCAAAGAACATATTCCTCCCCACCAAACACTGAAGGACTTTTGTATCTGGCGTCCAGATTGGTCAGTTGAGGGCTACCCATGGAGAGCTCACACAGAGATGGCTTCCAACAGAAGTGGGTAAAATCATCTGGAAGACCCCCTTCACTACAGTGATAATTCTTAACAGTAAGTGAAAAACTGAGAGTGGGAGACTCACCTGCTTTACTTCCCCTAAAATCCCTGTTCCATGAAAAGCATCACAGGGACTACATTGCAGCTAACAGGAAACTGTAAGGGGACCTTACAAGGTGTGTGAGCGGATAACTTCAAACTAAAGCACATACAGAATTTAGTGGTGGCCTTTAAATGTATGCTAGCAAGCTAATGTAATTAATGGAAATTAAGTCCATTATTCTACAATAACCAGCCTACATGACTTCCCTTAGCAGCTGTGATTTTTAATTGGATTGAAGAATTTCTAACATGTTTTCCCTCTAAATAACCCACATGAAAATACTTATCATTCCTCAAATGCTTTTGTTCACTCTCTCCTATATGAGAACATAAAACTCTGGAAATACTAGCAAGATAAAAAAGAAGAAAAAAAGAACATATTTAGAATCATGGAGCTGGGAAAGAATTTAAGAATTATCTAAATCTACCCCCTAAATTCAGATAATTAAATAAGTAGATGAGCCATCTATTTTTGCTTAGCCTTTTCATTGAAAAGCAGAAACTGAAAATGTTGAAAGCCTGTAGGCTGGCTACAACAGAGAAGGAGCGGTGGAACTGCACTGTAGCTGACAGGTTTTTATCCCCGATCAGTGGAGTGAAGAGACATCTCGGGCAGATCTGAGGCACGTCCTGAAATACAGTGCAGGATAATATTCATCACAAGGCCAGAACCTGTCTAAACTCTGCTGTCTTACTCTATAACCTGAGGTTGGGCAACCTTAATCCTTCTGAGCCACTACTTCCCGTACACAAAATGGGGGATAATATAGTACGTCCCTCAGAAATGTTTTGTGGATAACCTGAATAGATGGGGATCGATAAGCTAAGATGAACTCTTGGAGGCCAAGGAATGAATGTCATTCACCTGTACCCCAGCACAACCCACACCACCACAAAGTCAATTCTAGACAAATGGGCCAAATTACACCAATATAGGATTTTGAAACAAGGCCAGCACTGGTCACCTCAACAGGTAGCTCTTGAAAAAATATACATTAACAGTTCAGCTTCTCTTCAAGTTGTGATACTTTAAATATTTAAAATATTAACCACACTATGTGCTAAAATTTAGCACATAATATATCTGCATTTTAAATTACTGGGGAAAGTGTAGATTATTCAATAAATAGTATTAGGACAAATGGGTACCAGAGTGGTAAAAAATAATAATATATTGGTATCTATGTCTTAACCAAAATAAATTTCAGATGCATCAAAAATTTAAATGTAGAAAAATAAAACTATAAAAATGAAACTGAGTGAAGGATATACATTATATCTCTACACTACCTTTGCAACTTCCCATGACTCTATGTTAATTAAAAAAAAAGAGTTAAAAAATACTTGATGAGACCAGATAATTATTATATAATCCTAAAATAAGAAAGGCCCTTCCAACCATGACAAAAAAGCACAAAAGTCATAGAGTTAAAGAATAATTAAATATGCCCACCTACAATTAATTGTTTATGCATGTCAAAAGACTCAGTATATAAAATCAAAAGGCAAATCAAAGAAAATTACATGCATCTCATATCCTGAAGGGCTAATTTCTTTACTATATACACTGCCAACAACTTAATAAGAAAAAAGCCAACAACCCAACAGAGAAATGGATAAAAGGTAAGAACAGATTATAAAAAATTAACAGAAATAACTCTCCAGTACAAAGAAGATACCCAACTTTATTCAGCAATGTGACAATGCAAATGTAAATTAGAATGAAATAACATGTTTAATCATCAGATTGGCAAAGTCCATCGAGTTCTATAACATACATTGTTGGCCAAAACGTAGAAAATGCGCACTCCTGTGCATCGCTGGCAGGAATGTGAACTGGTGCAACTCCCGTGGCTGTGATCTGGCAGCATCTGCCACAGTGCAGAGGTCCAGGTATCTACTCAACACTCATATAAAAGGTGTACGTACAAGATTTTTTACGATGTTCTAAAAACAAAAGAAAGGGAAACTCTCCAAATGTCCACCAATGTGAGACTTGTGAACAATAATACTCCTACCAGCAAATACTGTGCAGCTTAAAAAAAAAAACTGGAGTAGGTTTACTTATACTGCTATTGAGTAAGTGCTAAAATAGATAATTAATGCCAGGTCACGACAAACACTTCCTTGTATATGCACAGAATGTCTCTGGAAAAATTGATAAGAAGTTGGTAATATTTGTTACTTATTTGAATACAGTTAAAAATTAAAACAACAAATAAAATAGATATTGTTTCCACAATTTTATGGTCTCACATAGAAGGCAATGAACCAAGCAGTAACGATCATAATTACACACATTTACTGAGTTCTTGGTACCGGCTTTAAAGCTAAGCATACGGAAAACAGATCACTCACTAAGCAGGGAAGAAAACAGCATCAACACAAGTGAAACTCATCAGTAGATGGCATGGATTTAAGAAAATTTGATACAGACCTCAATATACAGAAGATGAGCAGGTGTTATTTACCTGTGTAGCTCACTCTTTCCCCAACCTAGCACTGACTTTTAAAACAAAGCAGGTACTCAAATATTTACAAGTGAATGAGTAACTAATTGAATGGATAAATGGATGGGATGAATAAATGGATGGATGGATGAATGATTAGAAGGAGGAGCATAAGTTGAAGGGTTCGATCTACCTCTGCTTCCATTTCCTTCTGACACTGGGCATGCCTTCGTTTCCATGTTTCCCCATACAAACGGGAGGTGCAGGAATATGTGTTTAAAAAACATGATCATAGTCCCTACATGACTTGGTGGGTAATTTCTACCATGGGTGGCAAAATCATGCCCCGCCCCCGCAAAAAAAGTGCCCATGCATTAATCCCTGGAATCTGTGACCATGTTACCTGGCAAAAGGGACTTTTCAGGCATAATCAAGGTTACAGATCTTAAAATAGGGAGATTATCCTAGATTATCAAGGTAGGCCCAATGTAATCACTTGAGCCCTTACAAGCAGAGAGCTGCTTCTGGTGGGTAGAAGAGATGCAGCAGACAGGGAAGGCAGACAGATTTAAAGCATGAGGATTCGAAGCACTGTTGCTGGCTCTGAGATGGGTTCCAGGACTGGAGAGAAGCCCTCTAGTACCTAAGGGTAGCCCCTACCTGACACCCAGCAAAGACACAGGGATTTCAGTCCTGGAAACACAAGAAACTGAATACTGCCAGCAACCTGAATGAACTTGGCAACAGATTCTTTCTAGAGCCTTCCGAAAAGAGTCCAGATGGCCGGCACCATGTGAAACACAGAATAGAGCCATCACCCTTGACAACCTGGGTTTCTGACCTACAGAACTGTGACACAATAAGCTTGTATTGTTTTAATCCACTAAATGTGTGATGATTTGTTATGGCAGTAACAGGAAGCTAATACACCATCTTTCTGTTCATCCATGAACCATTTGTTGAGCCTTTACCCCATGTTAGGCCCTGTGCCAAGTATTTAGGAGGGACAAGTGGGTACATGTTCTCAAGGAGCTCATAAGCACAGAGCATTCTGTGATAGAGGTCAGCACAACACACTACAGGATTACAAGGAGGAGGTGCTAACTGGTACGACACAGTTACTTTACTTATCAATTCTTTAATCCTTCCCCCTTCTACCAATGAGTTGGAACACCAACCTTATCACAAATCAGAAATTACATGCCATCCTAAACATTGCTGACCCCAAGAGATCTGTGACTTATATCACCCTAATACTGTTTTTCCTAAAAAGTCCCTTTCTCTTTCCCTCGACCCGACTTCTTCCCCCAACCTCTACCTCCTGCTTCCAGACCCTAATCATCTCCTACCTGAATTACTGTAATGGCCTGTTAGCTAACTTTCCTGACTCAATGGTCATCATCTTCCACAGGCCACCAGAGACATCTTTCCAAGGATTAAATGGATCATGTCATATTTTGGGTCAAAATCCTTTGAAGACTGCCTGTGGTAAAAATCTAACTCCTTGGCTTCCCTTAGCAACCTTCCTGAATTCTACTAGGATAAAACTGTCCCTGCCTGGCTTCTAATCCAAGGATCTGGCACGTAGTTGATTCTCGGAAAGTATTCGCTAAACGATGAAAATCCGCTCCACCTGATGCTCCAGCCTCACCTCTCACCTTACCACAGTCCACTGCCTCAACCTTCGTCTCAGCCATCCCAAGCTGTCCCATCGCCCCTCACTCTCTGTGGTCCAATTTCCCCTCATGGCGAAAAAGTTTTGCTCACCTGGCTGGTAAACTGATCTCGTTCTTTAAGATTTTGTCTTCCTCTAGCAGGGTTTCTTCTCTCCTTACAGCTCAACAACACAGGAGAAGTGTCTAGTTCCTTCTGGGCTCTTGATGTGAACTGTCTTCTCTCCTACCGTGGTTTCTAAAGCCAGCCCTCTAGTGTGGTGTTATTCAAAGATGGCCTGTGGACTGAAGCTGATGCTTTATTACCAGTGTGGCACAAGGCTAGTCATGAAATCACCTGTAAGTATTTAGAAATGTTTATGGGACTCTGCCATTGCTGTGACATCCAAGTATGTGATACTTGTTCAACAAGGTATAGACCTGTTTGGGTGTCACTGAATTTGGGTGGTGAGTCACATGTGTTGAAAACTGCATTCTAGCCATGTGCAACAGGATGGCTTACTCTGCCTAACAGAGCAAAACAAACACACAAAACCCAACCGGCCGCCCCCACCGATGAGCTGAGGAGCACTGCTTGGATGCACTCAGGCATGTCCTCATTGTCCACCTGTTGGGATGCTGTTGATTGCCTGAGAGATAAGTATCCAGTCAGTATCAGTAAATAACTCCACGAAGATGGAAATGATAAGAAGAGTTCCTGAAAGAGGTGAGATCTGGACTACGTCTCAGTGGCCAGTAGGAACTGAGCACTTTGGGGTAACAGGATGGGTGAATGCACAAAGGAGTGCAGATGAGGAACAGTGAGAAAAGACATGGAAAGATGTTGCACAGGCAATGGGAAGCTTTCTAAAGGAGAATTATTATACAGAAGTGTAATTATGTAAAAGAGTTCAACCAGACAGTTCTTCCAGAGTCCTACTACTCATCGCCCCCACCAGGCTTACTCAAAAGCACCCCTTCTGTGCAGAGCCTGTAAGCCTTAGCTTAGGGAGAGGGATCCCTAAAAGGTTTAAACCAGTGCTGTGACCTAGCTGTGCGAAGGACGAATGTGAGGCAGGAGGTCAGCCTGAGGGGAGGGAGCCCAGCCAGGCTGTAACTGCAATCATCCCAGTGAGGAAAGGTCTCCATATGGGCAGAGGTAGTTTGGGATGTGCAGTGGCAGTGGATGCAGAGTCAAGAAATCTTTATGAGGCAATATGGGAAGGGCTTGGTGATTCACTAGACAAGAAAAAAGCACAGAGTAGCATAACTAAAGTTTCTGGTTTTGTCTGGGTAACTATTTGTAGGTGATGTCACCAGATGGAACAAGGAAAAGAAAGTGGGGCAGGTTCTAGGGACAGGGAATCCACAAATTCCAGTGTGACAAGCCTGTGAAGTGTTCAGGTGAAGATGCTGAACGGCACTCGGGAAAGGTCAGGCGTCTGAAGATACAGACTTGGAAGCTTTCACATCTAGATGGTGATCAGAACCACAGTAATGGATGGATGAAAAAAATGTGCTCTGAAGACAAACCCTTGAATAATACTACAATTTAAGGGGTAGGCTGAGACAGGGAATCTTACAAAGCAGATGAAAAAGAGAGTCAAAAGAGACAAGGATGACGAAGTACATGCAGAAACACACACAAAGCTGGGGAGAATTCTGAAGAAGGAGAGGGTGATAAACACAGCCAAGTGCGGAGAAAACCAATGTGACAGGGCTGCACGGTTTCCACAACTCAAGTGAAACTGGAAGCTCCCGTGACCCGAAAAATGTTAAGTAATGCAATCAAGCAGGAGCCAAAACATAAAGGCAAGTGAGAACCAAAAAACATTGAACTGGTCACTCTCAAGAGGTCTGCTTGTGAAGGCTAGAAAAGAGGAAGGAGGCACAAAATCAAGCTACAGCATTTTTGGTAAAACCTTAAGCATCTTTGTAATGAGAGGGTGAAGCAGTTGAAAGACACAGGAGAAACAACCATACAAGTTTAGAGGTGAAATGGAGGGGAGGGAAACAGGCACCTGCCAGGGGATGCTCTTCTTCCACTGGAGCAAGGTGACACCTCACCCTCCAAGAGTTGGGAAAAGAGAAAGAAGGGCAGGACATGGGGGAGTTAATAAGGAAGAAGGAAGCCAGGGCCCACGTGTGGATTACATCCAACCCATCCCAAACCCCGACAACTCTCTCTCCTAAATATTTTCTCCAATCCAACCACTCTTCATTCTAGCAGTAGTCCACGTCACTGTCCTCCCTCATCTGAATCACTGCAATAGCCTCTCAGCTGGTCTCCCTGGTTTCACCTTTGTCCCACTTCAACTCACATTAAAGAAAAGGCAAAATAAAACAAAACAAAACAAAAAAGATACCTAAGTCATGTCACTTCTCTACTTAAAATGTGCCCATGTCTTCCCTCTACACCGACACTAATAGTCAGACTTCCTATAATGGACTATAAGGCTCTATATGATCTGGGCCTCACCTCTGACCTTACCTTCTCCTTACTTACATTGTTTAGCTTCAGCTACATTGGGCTCCTTGCCCATACTTGCACATGACAAAAATGCCAGTGCCTCAAAGCACTTGAAACCACTGTTCCCACAACCTGGAATTCTGTTCTTGTGGATATCTGCCATTGGCAACTATTTCACTGCCTTCCGATCTCTGCTAAAATGTTACCTTCACCTCTTCCACCAACATGAACTTTCCAGTGTTTGTTGCTTTCTTTTTCTCTACAGCACTTTGCTTCATTATATATGAGGTCTGCATGGAAAAAGTCCAGCCATCATTAATATAGTGAGAACAGTTTGCAACTGTTCGATGTAACTTGGCAGCCAAGGAGAGCAGACTGGAATGTGCATGCGTGAACAATGACACCTTCACTGTTCTGTCAGTGGAGGCTGTAGATGCCATTGAGTGAGCATGTGTACTGTGTGGCTATCGCATTCAAAATGACCGAGTGAGTAGAGCAATGAATTTGCATCAAACTTTGCATTAAGCTTGAACATTCCTCCACAGAAACTACTCAGATGATTCAGAAGGCCACAGCTATAGGCAACTGGTGATTGGCAGATTCATCATACAACATGCCCACTCATGCATCACGTCTTATGCAGAGTTTTTTGGAGAAACATCAAATCACTCAGGTGACTCACCCCCACGACAACCCAGATTTGGTGCCCTGTGGCTTCTGGCTTTTCCCAAACCTAAAATCACCTTTGAAAAGGAAGAGGTTTCAGACCATAGATGAGATTCAGGAAAATAAGAGGGGCAGCTGATGGTGATTGGGAGAACTGTGTGAGGTCCCCAGGTGCCTATTTTGAAGGGGACTGAGGCGTCATTATCCTATGCACAATGTTTCTTGTATCTTTTTCAGTAATTGTCTCTATTTTTCCTATTACAAGGCTGATATATTTCATCAGTATTCTATACTTATTTTTTCATTGTCTGAACACCCACTCCCCAACAACACTAGAAGTATACACTCCTCAGGACAGGGATCTGTTTCTGTTTTGTGCGCTGCTGCCTCTCTAACACCTGGGACAGATCTGGGACATGGCAGACACTCAGGTATTTGTTGGATAGAGGAATGGATAAGCTTTCTCAAAGGGAGTGTATGGGCGCGGGGTGGGCGGTTTTGTTTGGAAGGTGCTGGGATTGAGGTAATGAGTTTTAAAGTCATGGAGCAAGGGTTTTGAAGGATAAAGGACAAAGCTGAACATATGGTTAACAGTGGAAACAACAAAAGGCTATCTAATACCTAGTAATGGATTTCTGTCTTAGGCAATAACTAAGAATGATAAGAATGAGAGGAAGAGTGAAAATCAACTGGCTTCAAAACCCTGACAAAACAAGCCAGAGCTGGCAGCAACAGCTTCAGTGAAGGCAGGACCCGGAACCGGGCACAGAGCCCCTTCAGGAGAGGGAATGGTGCCCTGCGGTGGATGGGTAGGTCTCGCGGCTTGGTGAGTCCTAGAGAGAACTAAAGCCAAATGTTCTCTCCTGTTACAAATTCGAACATAAGGAAAGTGTTATAATATACCTACACAAAATAGTATACAGGTAAGTCCATAAAAGGGGAAGAAAACAAATCATTCTCAAAGAGAAGCAATGGATGTGAAAAATAACCAATAGTGAGATTGAGTTAATTCATCCTGCTTCTTTCCATTTATTTGTACAATTAATTTATTCAGCCTCAACCAGGAAAACAGTGCTTCATAGAAGTATTTTAGATAAATGAAATGTCTATCTGTAGGTACAACCAGTTTAATTTTAAATTTAGTTTTATGATAGAAAAATGTGAATCATTTTTTGAAAGATTTCAGTCATCTTATATGCAAAGCTTTTCTGGGTGGCTTGAGGTTTGGGGATGTTACCTAGCACAGCACATTACACCAGTGTCCTCTGGCACTATCATCCATGTCTAGGGCTATGGACTTTTGCCTTCCAGTTAAAAAATTCCAAAAATAAATAAAATTCTGCACCAGAAGATAAATTTAAAAAACTAATAACAAGGAAAAGATTCCAAATTGCTAGGTATTTCAAATACCTGTATTATTGTAAAGGTAGAATTCCAGTCTTCCCCTACCAGCCCGTTAGCCACTACACTGTTACCAGTGCTCCTGTTTCTACGAGGTATCACTCATTCTAATTTGCGGTCCCTAATCTGCCGTGGGGCTGCAAATCAGATAACCAATGATGCTGGGTGTTTAAAATAACACTAAGTGGGTGGGCTGTGATTGAAAACCAAAGGGTCCCCCTATGGGTGAGCACAGATATACTCAGTGGACTTTGCAACACTGTTTGCTCAGGGATAATGTCTCTGCTTTCTTACTGCTTTTCAGCAGAATTTGGGGTCTTAAAACTTCATAATAAATGGCCTCTAAGTTAGCACACTGTTCTTATGTCTAAGGTATCTCAATCCTGTTTAACAAATTAAAAATGAACACAGGCTGCCCTGGCTGGTGTGGCTCAGTGGATTGAGCGTGGGCTGCGAACCACTAGGCATTGCAGGTTCGATTCCCAGTCGGGGCACATGCCTGGGTTTCAGGCCATGTCTCCCAGCAACCGCATATTGATGTTTCTCTCTCTCTCTCTCCCCCTCCCTTCCCTCTCTAAAAATAAATAAATAAAATCTTTAAAAAAAAAACATTGTTTAAAAAAAAATGAACACAGGCTTAGAACAACAGAGGATTTGTTTTTATCCCATATCTACATATCCCATTGAGACCAAAATTTATTGTTTGGTTATTTTAACCAAAGAAAACATTTTCCCAAGGAAAGTGTGGTTACATTTCTAGGCTAGTAGTCAAACTGATTTAGGCATAATGTATTTAAATACATTTACAATAAAGGATAGCATTGCTAAACACCACTGCTTAATTTTTAAGTTAGATAATTTTGAATGAAAAATTCCAGGAACAACAATGTAGGAAGACTAACATTTTCCCCAACTATTTTTCTGAATAGAAAAATAGAGTTTGGTTCAATATGGTTTCAGTGTAGGCCCCTCTTCTTTGACCCTTTCAAACAACAGCTCAACATCAACAAACAGAAATTGCACATAATGCAAGATTAGAACAATAACCTCCCTGTACAAGTGGTCATGGAAAATTTTTATGCATGTTTACCTTTATCCAAGTAAATAAAGTCTTTCTAGTTAATTTTACATGACCTATTTATTTTATTTTTTTTAAAGATTTTATTTATTTATTTTTTATTTTTTAGAGAGGGAAGGGTGAGGGAGACAGAGAGAGAGAAACATCAATGTGAGGTTGCTGGGGGACAAGGCCTGCAACCAAGGCATGTGCCCTGACTGGGAATCGAACCTGCGATGCCTGATTCGCAGCCCGCACTCAATCCACTGAGCTACGCCAGCCAGGGCTACATGACCTATTTAAATAATCTCCATAGATGTTCCTCCTTATGAGGAAAGAGGAACAAGGGAAAAAGTCTAGTTATTCTGGCTTTATCTACCATTATGACTTTTAATCACCTGATCTTCGACTATCTCAATAATTTCTCAATTGCTCCATCCTGAAGTAATTGCCCAGAAGAGGCCACCTTGGTTGAAAGTCTCAAATTCTACAAATGATCATGTTAATTTGTTCACTTACCTTGCAATGATTAACCAGCAATAGAAATAAAGCAATTTTCAGAACCTCAACCAAAATATTCCCCTGACCTACTTTCCCCAAGACCCACTTTGGCAACACCATCCACCCACGTTTCCAGGCTCCAAAACGTAGCCTCCTATCTCTCCCTCACCCAGACCTTCCTCTTCTTTACCTTCCCCTTACTTTCTGTCCTTCTCATTCTTTTCCATCCATACAAGAAGTCAGATATAGTCTCTCCTCTTTCACCCCCTAGTTTCCTTTCAACTTGACAGTGTGACAAGCCAGCAACCTGAATCAGCCAGCTGGAGGCAACTCTGACCAGGTCCTTTCTCTTTTCAGAAATCTGTAATGGAGCCAAACTGAACTCCTGGTCACAGACTTCATTAAGTGGACTCCTTTTACTCTTTACCATTCCTTCTTACTCTGATTCCTGATGAACTCATCTCTCAGCCAAGTAAACAGCTCTTGCTTTTCCCTGAAGTCTTTCTATTATGCCCTCACAATAACTGCAGTATGAATAAATTATTCAGACTTTTGCCTTTTTTCCTTTAAAAGTTACTATGTATCCTTAGAGCATAAAAATGGTTTCTGCTACTGAAGTAAAACCTAAGTATAAATGGATCTTCTCTGCTTCGTTAATTTAACAGAGCATATGCCTAACAATATCTCATTTTTATTCATCTTTAGTTACAGTATTTACTGTATTAGGAAAATGTATTAAACGTATCATGGTATGGGACCTATGGGAACATGTCTAGCTGCTAACTTTTCTGTACCCAAGTTCACACTTCCCCCTATATTAGCCCCCAAAATGCGTATGAGTTTAAAAATACATTTGTTATTGGTGGACACTGCATTTATTAAACACTGGGGATAAAGACATTGCAAAGTTATTAAAATATGAACTGTCAGATTGCTAACTAACATTAACACTTATCTATAGGAGACAAGCACTAAGTAAATTTCTATTGTTTTAACATTTCCTTGTGACTGTTTGCATAATTTGTTAAGTAGCCTGCGTATCATCTTATTAGTCAAGAATCTCTACACTACTATCTTGTGGTCAGCATCTGATTTACATTTATTTTTTTATAATTTTCCTATTGATTGGATATTTAATGGCATTAATGGATTACTTTTAGCTTTTTAGGTGTAAAAATGGTGTTGTGGTAATTTTGTTGAGCTCTAATCTTTTGGAGACAAAATGAAATATTCACAGATAAAATAAGATTAGCCATGAGCCCGAGGAATGTGTACATACAGTTCATCATATTATTCTACTTTTAAAAATGTTTGGGAGTTTCCGTAACATGAGTTTTAAGAAAGAAACAAAATCTCCATGTTGAAAACACTTATAAGGTTGTTTGGTTTGTTTTTTTTAAGTATACTAAGAGATGGTTTTTGTATCTTCACCTAAATAGTTCCTACTTTTTTCTAAGAAAAACATTTACAACCTTAAAAAAACAAAAACCAGCCTACAATAGACTACAATTTACCAAAACGTTACAATGGTCATTTCTGGTTGGTGGTGACCGACGGCAAGGGGAGTTCCAGGGAAAGTAACCTACAGGGTGATCTGATCATTGAATCCTAAGGAGGCAGGCAGGCAGTCATGCCCCAGGCACACAGCCTCTGTAGTGAAAGGTTTCAATCAGCCCCATCCATTGTTCTCCGGCAGCTGGGTTAACACAGCTAACACAGCTTTGACACAGCCAGAAGTTATACCCGTCTGGCTCTCTCCAATCTTCCTGATGGCCCCTCTTTAATTTCAAATGCATAAAAGAAGCTGCAAAACTGTTCTTCTTGGGAGCATATGAGATCAGTTTGACTCAAAAAAATCTTATAAAAACTTCTCTAAGGATTTGGACATTTCTTATGTTGACAGTTGGCTAACCAGTAATGTCTGCTTTCTTATTTGCTACAAGTTTTTGTTTTTCTTATTGTAAGTTTTTCATATTTCAAAAATCAGATATACTATTACCATAGTTAGAAAATAATCAGGTTTCTGATTCTATAGAAGTATGATTTCCCACGTCAAGCATAGAACATATGTTTGTATCATAAATCTCTATACCTTTCTCCATATTTACCTTGAAAAATACTAATGAAAAATATGCACATGAAAGTCCAGTAATCCACTACCTGTAGTGCGACAGCATGATGGAAAGGGTGAATTTTGATAATCATTGGGGAACACATGCCAGAGAACAGAATTCTGAAATGATAAAAAGCTTGGTAAGATTTTGGTCTCATTTTGGCAAGGCTGTCTTATTGACTAACAACTGAGTGCTCATAATGGACCCTCTAAGAGCAGCAAATGGTCTAGAGGAGTCAGGCGTTTCTGGGAATGTGATATACAATATCTTACACAACTTCCATTTTAAGCTTGGCTTGGGCAGGGTTCATGCCTAGATACTGGTATGTGGTTATAGTTTTGTTCTTTCTTGTTTTTCTTTTACATGGGGGGGTCCTTGAATAAGAGGAAACAGTTCTTGTGTTTTTGACTCTTTTGCCCCCAACATCATTCTTTCCTCCTCTTCCTCCCCCACGTCTTGTATTTTGGGCAAAACTATGTGAGACTTAACTGTGAGCCTCTCAAAGACCTGTTCAGTCACAATCCAGGGCTCCTGAGACTCAGAATCAGAAAGTGCAAGGGCCTTGGGGAAGGGACCACATTTGCATTTGCATTCATTTAGTCCTTAAATATTCGGCCACCTACTATGTAACAAGCACCCTTCTTGCCACTAGGAATACACACAGGAAGATGCCTGTTCTCATGGAGTTGAAATCCCTGTGGGAAGACACACAGATAAACAAAGAGAAACACAAACATAAATACGACAAATAGTGGGAAAAGATACGAAGAAATGAACCATGAGAGTCATGTGACAGTCACTAAGGAAAGAGGATTGCAACAGAAGAACAGTCAGAAAGATCTAGAACACGAGAAGATATGAGGGGCCATTGATCCTGGAGGAGATAACAGCAAGGACAAAGGCCAGGAGGCAGGAACAAACTTAGTATGTCAGAGAAGCAGGGAGCAGGGCACCCCCTGCCTCTCCAAAAACGAGAGTGATGCTAGATGACTTGGAAAAGTGGGTAGGCAGGGTCTTGAGGCCTAAATTAAAGAGCCAGGTATCATTCTAGGTACAGCAGGAAGTCATCAGAGGCTTTTCTTAAATTTTAGTATGACTATTTTTTTAATTATGTTAAAAGACACATAACAGAAAAATTACCATTTTAGCCATTTTGAAGTATACAGCTCAGTATTAAATGCATTCACACTGTTGTACAATCATAGCCACCGCCCATCTCCAGGGCTCCACATCTTGCAAACTGAATCTTTCATCAGAGGCTTTTAAGCAAAGCAATGACATAACATAACGTGGTTTTAAAAATTAATTTGGTTGCTCAAAAGAGAATTGATTGTAGGGAGACAGTAGGATTAGGAGTTTATTGATACATTTTGTGGACATAGCTAATATGATTACTGCTAATTTGGATGTGGGCATGATATAAAGAAAGAAAGGAGTAGAGATGACTTCTAGATTCTTCCATCTCCAGTGTCTACAGCCAATGTTTCATAGATCAGTTTATAATGATCTAACATTTAAGAAGTAGGAACTTTTCTTCCTGGAGAACAAGGACAACAAACATGAAAACTACCAAGGATGCAGGAGATACCTTTTTTCTAGGTCCAACTCTCTATGCTGATTACATCTTTATAGGCTGGATAAAATCCATATAGTTAGTTCATGTCAATATTATAAACCTAATCCCAACATTAACATTAAAAACTAATCCTTTTCATATATATAATAAGTTAAATTTTATTAAGCATTTTTACACAATTATTTCATGTCTTTCCTAAATAGTTTTTTTAAATTACATTTTATTGATTATGCTATTATGGTTGTCCCAATTTTCCCCCTTTGCCCCACTACCCAGCACACCCGAATCCCTCAGGCAATCTCCCCACTATTGTTCATGTCCAAGGGTCATGTGTGTAAGTTCTTTGGCTACTCCCTTTCTTGTACTGTACTTTACAACCCCATGGCTATTCTGTAACTACCTATTTGTACTTCTAAATCCCCTCACCTTTTCACCCCTCCTCCATAACCCCTCCTATCTGGCGGCCATCAAAATGCTCTCTGTGTTCATGATTCTGTTTCTTTTCTTCTTGTTTGCTTTGGTTTTTAGATTCAATTGTTGATAGATATGTATTTATTGCCATTTTACTGTTCATAGTTTTGATCTTTTTCTTAAATAAGTCTCTTTAACATTTCATGTAATAATGGTTTGGTGATGATGAACTCCTTTAGTTTTTTTCTTATCTATGAAGCTCTTTATCTGCCCTTCCATTCTAAATGATACCTTTGCTGGGTAGAGCAATTTTGGCCATAGGTTCCTGCTTTTCATGACTTTGAATATTTTTTGCCAGGCCCTTCTAGTCCACAAAGTTACTTTTGAGAAATCAGCTGACAGTCTTTATGGGAATTCCCTTGTAGGAAACTAACTGCTCTTCTCTCACTGCTTTTAAGATTCTCTCTTTATCTTTAAACTTTGGCCCTTTAATTATGTGTCTTAGAGTTTTGGTCTTTAGAATTGTGTTCAGAGCGCATATCACCAAGTGTTACAATAATATCTGAGATGATGCATGCAAAAGTTATTTTCATGACATATATGCAAAGAAAGACAAGGAATAGAAACAGTAGCAGCAGCAAGAGCAGCCACGCACACTTGCCTGTTAATAAGGAGACAGCTAACAACCCACCCCTGTTCTGTCTACTGATGAAATGGCAAAGACCAAATTGGAGGCTGACAGACTTTTCTGTGGGTGCTCAGCAAAGCAGTGGGCACTAACTCCCCATTGACCTCAGGCCTCCCTCTCTAGCCCCACTACTTTTCTCAGGCAGTCACCTAAAGGGGATGAACTCTGTCTAATAGCAGAGAATGATGACAGGACAGGGCTGTTAGATGGATAGTATGGCTTGGCTGGATGGTCTAGTCACCTTTGCTAAGATAATGTATTTTTCTCATTTGACACTTTCAGTCATTATTCAGGATTAGGTTTTAACACATGGGCCTAAGGACTTGCTATGAGCTTTGCACTGCTCTGGGCTTTGGTTTTCCCACCTGTAACATGGGGGAAGTATAATCCTTGACCCATTCAAATTCTATAGTAAAGTATGAGGAGTAATTGACGTTGTTACTTATAGGCAAGTATGGGGATAGGGCAATTTAGGAACTCCAAAAATTCAGTAGTAAAACATAATTCAGAGTTAGGGCTAACAAAGAAAAAATAACTAGTAAGTTAGAAAGGCATCTGAACTCTAATCAGAATTTGCTTCTGGTCTCAGTATAAATACTAAATAGGCTTGTGATCTTGGCCCAATGACTTGACCTCACTGGGTTTCAGTTTCCTCACTTATAAAAGAGGAGGTGGGCATAAAGCACCTCTAAGGTCCTTTCCAGCTAGAAACACTTTTAACACATCTTTAACAAAACAAATGAGTAAACTCACAGACACAGACAACAGAAGGGTGATTATCAGAGGGGAAGGGGTATGAGGGGAGAATGAAGAGGGCCAAGGAGGTAAAAAATATGGTGATAAAGGAAGACTACTAGACTTTGAGTGGTGAACACAAAATGTAATATACAGATGATGTATTACTAGAATGGTACACTTGAAACATATGTATTAATTAATATCACTCAATAAATTTAATTTAAAAATACTATGAGAGGAATGAAAAAAATTAAAAAGTTAATGCATGTAATTTTGTAAATTGTAAACTATTAATCGATGTTGGTTATTATTAATAACATAAAACCTACTTCTAGAAAATTGTCTATGTACTCATATCCCAGCACAGTTTTTGCCCCAGCCCCACAGGTGGGGTGACTCTGAGGCATGCTGCAGTGGGAGTGGAGGCCAGGTCTGCACAGCAGTAGCGGTAGCATCTTCATTAACACACCCTGCACTAGCTGCCGCCCCTCCCTTTCTCCGCTGGTGCTGTCTAGGATCACCTCTCAAATAAAAGGGCTAATAAGACCCACATACATCAGAAATTCAGGTCAAAAGTACTGCGTTATAAAATGGTAAAAGCATGAGCATATCAGCAGGGAAGTTCAGACTAAACTGGGTCTGACTCCCAGTTCTGTTACTTACTAACCAAAAACTTTGGGCAAGTTACTTGACTTCTATATGGATCAGTTTCTTTGTTTATAAAGTGGAAACAGTATCTGTGAAGAATAAATGAGGTAAGGCATATGTAGAAATTAGCAAAGTGTCTAGCATATACAAAGTATCTAATAATGCTATTATTATAAAATGTACTTATATTTTACTCATTTTATCAGCTCAGTCTTTTTTCACTAACTTGTAAAGCTTTAGAAAATAACTACAAACTTCTGTAATTAGTTTGAATCTAGAATAAGTTTTATCTTGACCAATTCAACCTGTCACTTTCACAGCACTAGGAAATTTACCAAGTTTAATAAACTCTAGTTAATGCCATACAACGTATTTTTGCTTTCAATTTTTATGGAATCGATTTAAAGGAGGTAGGGACCAACCAGCTGTAGGTTCTACATATTGGTTCACATTATTAAAATAAACTTAAATGTTACATGGATGCTGAAAGCCTAATTTAAAGCAAGAAGTATGAGTCCATTAGCAGGGTATACTTAGCAAAGAAAAAGAAATCTCCATGTACTCCATTTTTTATATTCCTAATGGAAAATTTCACTTTATCTTTATTAACATGTGTCCTTAGAATAATTGCAGAGGCAAAGGTTCTGACTACTTACTATGCTATGGCATAAACTACTGCTGTCAGACTAATAGCAGCAGTAACTTTGACTGGTTCTGGTTTGTTAATCAAAAATAATGTTTACAGTAAAGAGTAAAAAAATTATGTGCATACCATAAATACTGACTTAACCTTAAGACATATAAATATGCATTAAGTCCCCAATGTTTCAAAGCATTTTCAAGTAATCCTTGAGGAGGACTCAAAAATACCCCAATATTTTTCTTGTATAAACCATAATCAGAATTTATTTTGTACAGACTCCAGTTTTAATTTTCTAAGTGGTTTAAAAACTAAAAAACAGAAACAACAAAACAAACTGGTAAAGCAAGCTTGGGATATTACCTTCCAAGTTTTAATAATTTTCTCTGCAACCTTTTCAGTTTTCCTGCACACTTTTTTAGCCACTAACCTGTATGGAATCTTCCTAAATAATTCAACATTCCTTTCACCGAAACAATAACACTCTTTCCATTTGCACTTATGTTTCATAGATTTGTCTACTTATTTAAATTATCTAATTACCATAATAAGTGTAACTGGTACCAACAGGTTTGCAATAACTACAACAGACTATTGTTGAGCCAGTAGCCCAGGAGTTGGAACAGGGAACAGGCTACTAACAGCCTGGGCAGCACTCAGTCTGCTTTATGGGGAAATGAAGCGCACAGGCTCGCTGGCCAACAGGTTGGATGTCAAGGGGATTGTCTTTGTATTAGGATGAACCATATGCAGTTGCCAACATCCAGCTGCCTTTTATCTAGAGAAATGGCAAGTGCATATATTTCAATATATTGAACATTTTTATTATTTTTATATTAACTACTATTAAATATTATATCTACTACCCATTTCTCTCCCTTTGAACAATGAATAGTGATTCTCACAATTTTATTTTTTAAATTCTAGTCTACATTTACCTTGGAACTCATGTTAAGCTACTGAATAATCAGTACTTGGACTCTGGATTCCTAAGAATGTTATTTCTACCTTCTTTCTTTCTTCAAGTTAAAATCACACATGTTAGAATTTCAAAGAGGCTGAATGAAGGCATAAGCCTGTGTCTTCTAGCTAACTGAATGACAAATAGCAGAGGGATTAAAATGTGAGGTTGGCATGAGTTTGTTTGTTTATTGGTTTGCTTGTAAGACACATTTTTTTGGCCCATGGAATCCAACACAGGTACAAAGGGGAGTGAGCAGAGAAGCCCCTGGACAGACTTGGGACGAGCCATCCTTAAATACAAGCACCACGTACTTTTGTTCTGTCCTTGTTAGTGCCATTTAATTATAACAAACAAACCAAACATCACAAATGTGCCATTAAGACAAAACCTAGAAATATGGGACAGAAAGGCAAAAGAAGGAGGGGCTGTATTTAGATGAGGAACTACTTTCAAACTTTTAGAAGTTCTCACATTTCTAGTCCTGACCCTAAGAAGTCTAAGTAGGTTGGCAATTGTGGTTGCTCTTATGCCCATACAAAACTCTTGTGTGATATCATAGTCCCAGTGTCTCTTAGAGCCTCTAAAACATCAACCCACAGAGTTTGTATGCAGAGAGAGAAGAGCCTAAACATTGCAATTACACCCAGGTTTCAATCCCGGCTGCATACTTCTAATCATAGTCCTCATGGCACGCATGGGTGCAGAACAGGAAGAAGAGGTGCTCACTCTTTCTGCTTTTTCTTCATCTAAACACCCTTCTTTCCTTCTCTGCACCTACATGTGCTACAAGGATTATGGTGCATACCTTACTGGCTTCAGAGGATTTATGAGAAAATGCATGCAGAGTGCCTTCCTGCAACTATTACTGATATCTAAAAGGTGCCCAAACTTTTCACCTCGTGACTGTCAACCTAAAGGTTTAAATCTTAAATGCAGGCATGAGCATCCTATAAATAGGTGGCACAGAGGACGCCCATGCAGTTTACTTTCTATTTCCTAAATTGTTATGCAAACTGAGCATAATCAATACATCAAATGTAAGCAAGGAAGGCAGCTGTCCTTTCCAGATCACACAGAAATGTGAGACAGAGCCTCCAATGGGAGAAGAGATTTCAAAGAGGTGAAGTTGCAAATGCCAGAGGGACAATTTTAAAATACAAATCTTAACAGGTCCCTCTCCTTCGTATAGGCTCCTAATTAACTTTGGGGTAAAATCCAAAATCTTTAGCAGGTCAAACCAGGCTCTCAGCACTCCAGCCCATGCATAACTAGGCGACCTTGTCTCACACCCTCTTCTGTGGGTCTTCTAAAATACAAATCTGATTTTATAGTCCGTCAGATTCTCTGATCACACCTGCATTCTCTGGGCCTGAATTTGACTTTCTGTCCTCACCCCATTTCTCTGCCCTACCTCCCAGTCTTCCCTCTTTCACCTCCAGAGAACAATTCTGTCTGCCTTGCCCCCCTGGGCTTCCCAGCACTGTCTGCACTAATCACTGTTTATCACTCTGTACTGTTACTGCTAACCTCCCTCGGACCCACACAGAATTGGACAGGCTGTAGCACTGTGTCTGACGAAAAGCTAGCACTCAGTGTTTTTGAATGTGTACTTCCGAAGCTCCCTCATTCGAGGTAGCTTTGGCTCCATTACTTTGCGGTAAAGGGGACACAGAAGCTGGGCAGCTGGTGTATGTGGCCTGTGTGGCTGCCTCTCCAGACGGACGAAGGTTTGTCTCTCACATGCAGGCTTGTAAGGTACATGGTAACTTATTTCATCTGGATAATAGTCTATTTAGAAATATTTATGATGGTGTGCCTACCTCTATTATTTAAAAAATGATCATTTTATTTGACAATAGATTTTTAATAATATGTGCTTTTAATATATCCAAATCAATTAGGAATAATTGGACATGCCAATTTTTTTAGATCAGTCTTATAAAGTGGCAAATTTACATTAGTTTTCAGCATTCTTATAACTTCTAGTCCAAATTGGATAAGTCACAGAAACACATCTAAGATATATTTTCCTCTAAAAATATGTTTATGGCATGCTTCTTTCCAAGTTACATGATGTGTGTTATTGAAATTCACAGTTATCTCCCAATTTAACATGCTACCATATATACAAATGCTCCAAAATTATTTGGTAAATAGCATTCTTTCATATCCTAAAACTTATGTTTGCACACCAAGGAAAATAAACAATTACACAAATTTACACAAACAATTACACAAATTTAAAAAATTCTTCAATTAGCAATTATTTAGGAACCAGGGCTTTCCAAATCTTGATGGACATAAAAGGAGACACTGACAGTAATACAGTCATTGTAGGGAATTTTAACTCCCCATTGGATCAATGGATAGATCTCCTAGAGAGAAAATCAACATGAAAACAGGAGCCTTAAATGACACACTAGACCTGGTGGATTTAATTTATATCTTCAGAGCATTTCACCATATGGCAGCAGAATACACATTCTTTTCAAGTGCACATGGAACAGTTTCTTGGATAGACCACAAGTTAGGTCACAAAACAAATCTCAATAAATTTAAGAAGACTGAAATTATATCAAGCATCTTCTCTGACCATAATGGTATGAAACTAGAAATCAATCACAAGGGGAAAAAACCCACAGCAAAGTGGGAATAGAGGGAACATACCTAAATGTAATAAAGGCCATATATGACAAACCTGCAGCCAACATCATACTCAGTGGGCAAAAACTACAAGCATTCCCTTTAAGACTGGACACAAGACAGGGATATCCACTTTTACCACTCTTACTCAACATGGTACTAGAAATACTAACCACAGCAGTCAGACAAGAAAAAGAAATGAAAGGCAACCAAACTGGAAAGGAAGAATAAAACTGTCCTTATTTGCAGATGGCATAATACTATAAATAGAGAACCCTAAAAATTCCACCAAATAATACTAGAACTAATAAGTAAATTCAGTATAGTGGCAGGATACAAAATAAATATCCAGAAATCAGTTCCATTTTTAAACACCAATAATTAACTAACATAAAGGAAAACTAAGAAAACAATCCCATTTAAAATTATATCAAAAAACCCCTAAAAATTAATGTAACCAAGGATGTAAAATACCTGTATTCAGAAAATTATAAGACACTGAAGGAAAAAAAAACAAACAAGGCACAATGCAGAAGTATATACTGTGTCCATGGAAAAGAAAAATTAACATCATTAAAATATCCATATTACCCAAAGCAATCTACAGATTCAGTGCAACTCTTATCAAAATACCAATGGTATATTTCACAGAACTAGCACAAATATTCCAAAAATTTTTATGGAACCACAAAAGACCCTGAATAGTCATAGCAATCTTGAAAAAGAAGAGCAGCACTGGAGGAACCACACTACCTAATATCAAACTATACTACAAGGCCATAGTCCCCAAAACAGCATGGTACTGGCATAAAAACAGAAATATAGATCAATGGAACAGAATAGAGAGCCCAGAAATAAACCCACGCCTTTATGGTCAATTAACATTTGGCAAAGAAGGCAAGAACATACCATGGAGTACAGATAGTCTATTTAATAAATGGTGTTGGGGAAATTGGACAGATATGTGCAAAAAAAATGAAACTAGATCATCTTCTTACACCATACACAAGAATAAATTTGAAATGAATTAAAGACTTAAATATAAGACTAAAACCAAAAATCCTAGAAGAAAACATAGGCAGTAAAATCTCAGACATTTCTCATACCAACATTTTTTTTTTCTGATACACACATATCTCCCTGGGTAAGGGAAACAAAAATAATTAAACAAACATATTTATAACAAACTAAAAAAAAAATTGCACAGCAAAGGAAACCATCAACAAAATGAAAAGACAACCCACTGAATGGGAGAACATATTCATCAATGATACATCTGATAAGGGGGGGGATTAATATCCAAAATTTATAAAGAACTTATAAAACTCAATACCACAAAAGCAAACAACCCAATTCAAAAATGGGCAAAGGCCCTGAATAGACACTTCTCCAAAGAGGACATACAGATGGCCAATAGACATGAAAAGATGCTCAATATCACTAATCATCAGAGAAATGCAAATTAAAACCACAATGAGATACCATCTCACACTTGTCAGAATGAATACCATCAATAAATCAACAAACAACCAAGTGTTGGCAAGAATGTGGAGAAAAGGAAACCCTCATGTACTGCTGGTGGGAATGGAGACTGGTACAGCCACTGTGGAAAGCAGTATGGAGATACCTCAAAAAATTAAAAATGGAACCACCTTATGACCCAGTGATTCCATTTCTGGGAATATACCCAAACAAACCCAAAACACTAATTTGAAAGAATATATGCATCCCTACATTCATTGTAGCATTATTTACAACAGCCAAGTTTTAGAAGCAGCCCAAGTACCCATCAGTAGATAAGTGGATAAGTGGGTAAAAAAGCAGTGGTGCATTTAGACAATGGAATACTATATAGCCATTAAAAAGAATCTCAATCTCTCTCTCTCTCTCTAAAATCAATTTTAAAAACATTTTTTTAAAAGGAGATCTCACCCATTGGAACAGCATGGATGGACCTAGAGAGTATTATGCTAATGAAATAAGCCAGTCAAAGGAAGACGAATACAATATGACTTCACTTTTGTGTGAAATTTAATTAACAAAATTAACTAATGAACAAAAGAGAAACAGACTCATAGATACAGCTGTCAGAGGGGAGAAGGTGTTGGAGGGCTGTGTGAAAAAAAGGTAAAGGGATTAAGCCAAAACAACAAAACCAAAAAAACTCATAGACACCAACAACACTACAGCATTAGCAGAGGAAAAGGGGTTGGGGGAGGGAGAAGAGAGTAAAGGGGAGATAAGTGGTGATGGAAGGAGACCTGACTTGGGGTGTTGAACACACAATACAATATACAGGTGATACACTATAAAACTGTACACCTGAAACCTATATAGTTTTATTAACCAATGACACCCCAATAAATGCAACAAAAAAGAATAAGAAGGCTTTCTTTTATGTATATCCCAGTGTCTACCATAGTCCCTGTTATAAGCTGAATTGTGACCCCCAGAAAGATTGTTGACATCTCAGCCCCAAGTACCTCAGAATGTGACATAATTTGGAAATTGGTTCTTTGCAGATGTAATCAGTTAAGATGAGGTCATACCTTAATGCAGCATGACTGGTGTCCTTATAAGAAAACAGCCATATGCAGACAGACACAGGGAGAGTGCTATGGGAAGACTGAGTCAGATACTGAAATAACACATCTACGAGGCAACAGCTGCCAGTGTCACCAAGAAGCTAGGAGAAAGCCGCACAACAGACTCTCCTTCAAAGCCTTCAGAAGTAACCAACACAGTCAGCACCCTGAATTCAGACCTCTATCTTCCAGAGCTTTGAGACAATAAATTTCTGTTCTTTTAAACCGCCCAGTCTGTGGTGCTTTGTTACAGCAGCCCCAGGAAACCGACACAGTACCAAATATGCAAAACTAGCTTCATAGTACTGTTCACATTGAATTGAATTGCTGCTGCTTAGGAGAGAAAAAAGTAGGCACAACACATCCATTCTGTTTTTAAATTTTCTTTTAGAAATCTGTCAAGGTGTATTAAGAACTACAAAAATGACCATACTTGTTGACAAAGTAATTCCACTTCTGGAAAACTATCATAAAAAAAACAAACCACAGTTTGTTCAATGATATGTCTGCAAAGATAAGTATTTCTGTAACTAAGGTTGTTTATAATTGGTTGCTAATATATCTGTCCAAATAGACAGACAGGTATAATAACAGATTAGTTAAGTAAATCACATTGTAATTACTGGAATATAACACAAACAACAGGGCTTTTGGAAATTACGTAAGATGAAAATGCTTACTATTTGTTATATGGAAAAACACAGAATACTAAAATTCTATACAGAGTGATGTAGGAAAATGCACATTTTAAAAAAAGAAGAGAGACAACAGTAAAATTGAAAAAATATTCATTGTGGTAGAAATATGTTCGGTGGACTAGAACTCTCTTTTTGACTCCCTAATCTCATCATTTTGGTGCCCTCTTCCACGCCTTTTCTCTCCTCACACCTCCCCAAACAAAGCCAATTCTTTTTTGACAATGCCTCCCAGGATGGACCCAGACTCGTATCAGTGTACACCAAGGTCTCTTTGGGAAAAGATTCCAATCTGGCCTGTCTGCAGTCTTATCCCACTACCATATCTACTGCCAGAATAAAACAGTTATTCCACAGCCAAAAATATGTGATGTGGTAATCTCTTCATTTATGCTCTATGCATTTTTTTGTATGCGTCATATTTTTCAATAAAAGGGGGTTATTTTTCAGTAATTTACTGTGATTTCATATCCTGTTTTGCTGAGATTAGGATTCATGCTTTTCTGCCAATATGGTCCTATTTCATTACACTTCTGAGTGTAATGTTTAGCCAGAAGGAGCTGGGTTCCCGTCACAGTAATGGAGTTGGCAGAGGCTGCTGTTCTTCTACAATGCCTGCCAGCTCCCCTATGTCTCCCAATGCAAACTCCTTAACATCCTGTAAATCCCAGCTTAAAAATTTCAAAGTTTTCCACCACCAGCAAACTCACCTGATATCTGCAGTCTTAATTCATAGTGATCATATTCCACAAGCATTTATCAAGCAACTACTAGTTGCAAGGCCTGAATGAAGATGTGTACAATATTTTTGCGGACACTGAACATTAATGAAAGAAGACAACCAACAGTAGAAAGTGATGTGTTAAGTGGGTAAATGAGTGCTCACAGATGGGAAAGAGGGAGACTGGTGAAGGCTAGAAGGAAGAAACAAGGGAAAAGTTGAAGAGATTTCATGGCTGGGAGGTGGGTGATTGGAGATAGGACCACTGAGTTGGGCGGCTCGGTGACTAGGAAAATGGAGTGGGTCCTTGCCAGAAATGATGTCAACTAGAAATGCTTTGGGCAAAGCAGGGCAAATCCAAATGGAATATGACTACATGCTCTGAGTGAGAGATGCTCCACTCAAACTGAGTAAGACACACAGGAAGCACAGAACCTTAAGCCAGGTGAGTGGAGGTGATAACAGAAGAAACAAAGCTCTATGAAATTTGAAAAGGAGAATCCAAACTAGTACAAAATGACACTAGAAGAAAAAGAGGGACCTCAGAAAGACAGTCTGGTGATGCTTGACACAGCCCAGGACTTCAGGAAAACAAGGACCAAGAGAGGATCTCTTGGTGGGCAGTACGCGGTAGTGACCAGCCCCCTGCTGCACCACAGCCTCAGAATTGGAGTCCCCCCTTGCTAGTCCTGTTCCAGTGGGCAAGCTACTGTCTCAGTTTCTTCATCCGTGAAAAGAGGGTGTATCATTTACCTCACAGAACTGTGTGGAGGATTAAGAGTTAATACAAGTTCTTAGAACAGTGACCTGCACTTAAAGCACTCGATAAATATCTGCCATTGCAGGGAAAAGATTTTTTAGCACTCAAGTGACCTTAGGGAAAATAATTTCTAGCCAGTAGTAGAAGCACAAACTACAAAGTAAGGGAATTGATAAGCAAGTGAGCAGTAAGAAGACCAAGGCAGCCACAAAGTATCGATGACTTTCACAGCAGTTAAGCAATAAAAGTAAGCAGTAAGAGTAACCTGCGAGTACAGGGTTAAGTGAAAATGCTTTCCGAGGGGGTATCTCAGCAAGATGGAAAAGGCTTGGCTCACCAAAACCATTCTTCAGTCAGTGTGGAACGGGTTTCCCCAACCACACAGGTAGCTGGACGGGGCAGAGACCGCACCGTTCCAGGGCCAGCTCTCCAGGGAGCTCAAAACCGCGCTGTCTCCGCATCCGCATCCGGTAAGTTTGAATCAGCGCTGACTGATTACCAGGAGAGGCCCATTTCCTAATGAACGCTATCTCAAAAGATGAAACAAAAGGCTTTCCCATTTCCCTCTCCAGCACGACCTGTTCCACGGCTCTGTACTCATCACTCCTCTCCTCGGCCACCAGCAGCCGCCGGACAGGATGCAGCTCCAGGAGCTAAAGAGGCAGAGCCCCGCTGCACGAGCAGTGCCCCAGGTTCATTCTGTCGTCAAGGACACTAAAGCGCCCCAGAAGGGAAGGCAACAGGAAGAAAGGGGCACGGGATTCTGGGGGCAGCTAGCGAGACCAGATTCCGGGGCTGAGAAAGTGACCTCGATGGTCAAGGTCGTGCAGGTCCTTCTCTCTCCCGGCCCTACCAGCGAGGACCTTTGCCCTCCCGCCCAGAAAAGCAGGACCCACTCCGGGTAGGGGCGCTTGGGCGAGGCGCAAAGCTCCGCGACAGCTGGGGACCACGGCCCCTTTGGGACGCTGAGGGAGGCGGGGGGGGGGGGCGCTCCCAGAGAGCGCGCAGGTGAGCACCGCGGCCCCGCCCTCCAGCGGGGAAAGGGCCTTCTTCCCCGGCACCACAGGCCGTGGTGCCGGAACTTTTGAAGCCCTCCTTCCCCCGCGCAGAGCCCAGGGACGGCCCGCCAGGCTCCCCGAATCTCCGGCATCCAGATCCCAATCTCCGCGCGCAGCGCTCAAGTTCCTCCATCTGGCTGCTCCCGATTCCCTTCCCTCGTGTACTCTGTCTCTTCCCCCAACTCTGCTCCATGTCCAGTAAAAGTTCGGCCCCAGCCCGCGGGCCCAGAGCCCTGCACTCACCCCGCGGGGACCGGAGCCCAAGCGCTCGGCGCGCGAGAGCAGAAGGCGACGGCGCGAGCGCAAAGCTCCTCACGGCGGCCCTTGAAGCGCTGGCTGCCAACTAAGCTGAAAAAGGGGAGGAGGCCTACGGGGTGTCACCTGCCCACCCTCCCACCCTGCAGAGTGACGCCACGCAGCGCCGCCCCCGCTCGCCAGGTACCCCCGCGAGGGGCCGGGTGGGCGGAGCCGTGGAGGAACCAGGAGGGAGAGGCCAGGAGCCGCGCGCTCTGGGGTGTGCCCGCCTCCGACCGGCTCCCGGTCGCTCAGAGTGGCCCAGAAATGGGCATTGCAGGCCGCTTTGGAGTATCGGCTCCGCCTATGGACTAATTACATTTTTTTCTGAGCACTGATGCCATCACCCGGGGTCATCTCGAGGCTTAACATAGGGTGTGAAAATTGCCGGCAGGCATGATTGAAGAATGAAACTGTAGAAAAATCTGAAATGAAGAAAACCTGGCTGACGATGAGGCTGGGGGCAGAGAGGGAGAAAGAAGGGCGACCATGGTCCTGAAAAGGCTATTCTGGGGACTAATTCTTTTGTGAAATGGAGGCCAGACCCAACCAAGACGGGAGGCCCAATTTGGGTCGGTTTCATCCTCTGCCTGTTAAGAGAACTGCTTCAAATATTAGGGTGCGGAGGGCCTTTAGAGCAAATTGTGTATATTCTAAGTACTACTTTCCTGGTTGGTAACAGTAGGAAACAAGGAAACAAAGTCTACCCAACTTTCTCCTCATCTGCTACTGTTGGATCGGGGAGTGGGGGAAGAATACTCCCCTATTTTTTAAACTTACCTGGCCTGTTTCTGGTTACGGTCCTCTTAAATGCTGTTACGTTTTGGAATCGTGGCATCAATAGCTGGAAGGCAAAATGAAGGTCGGAAGAAGTTACTAACTTTAAAAGTAAAGCCAAGAACTGCAACGGAGTTTCTCCCAGAAACCTGAAAAATTCCCCGAGAGGTTGCAGTCCTGACCCAGGCACCTAACGAACGTGGCCTGTGGGTTTGTGCTGTGAGCCATAAGCAGGGAATCGCGACAAAAGGCTCAAAAGTACCAGGGAGGGTGGGGAGGGAGGACACTCAGGGTCAGAAGCGTGTTTTTCTCACAGGGTCTGCCTTCCACCACCGAATCCTGCTGCGTTGAACAAGAGGTTTTAAAGGTTTTCTGTAAAACTTTGAGAACCCACAGAGTAACCATTAAAAGGAAAGCAAAAAACAGGAAAGACATTTAAGAGAATCTTGAAGTCAAAGATTCCTCCTTCCTTTTAGATAAACTTCACCTTCATCATAAAAAAAGTTTAGATTTGGGAAATCCTTCGGGAATTGGTGACTATTGCTTAATGATATTTGCCTTTGAGTCTGTCACTACCTACCAATCTATATGTATGTTCATGAAATTTCAAATATGCAGGTCAAATGGATTCATTTAACAAGCATTTATTGAATACTACTGTGTTCCAAGTCCTGAAGATTCAACAGACAATACAGAAGACAAAAAAATCCTGTTCTCATGGAGTATACATTCATTCTCTTGGGGAGGGCAGACCACAGATGAATAAACAATATGCAGTGTTCATGTTGTGGCAAGCGCTACAAAAAACAAAGAAGGGATGGAGAGAGGGCCTTTGAAGGTGGGGAGCTGCAATGTTAACACGGTTAGGGAAGACCTCGATTAAAAGGAGGCATCGAGCCAAAATTTTATTTTATGTATTTATTTAACTCTCCTTTTTGCTTTGAATTTTTTATTGTTGTTCAAGTACAGTTGTCTCCATTTCGTCCCACCACCACTCTCTCCCACCCCAGCCAAAATTTTAAAGATGTGAGTTGGCAAGCCTGTGTGTCTATCCAGTTAACAGCATTGCAGTCCCTGGGAACAGCAAGGCTAAATAAAGGCCCTGGGGTATGTCTGGGATGTTCCTGCTCATACAACAGCAGGGAGGACCGAGTGGTTGAACTGGAGTGATTGAGGACTGTAGTAATAAGTAAGGTCAAAGAGGTAAAGGAAGCATTTTGAGAAGTGACATCATCTGACTGAAATTTCACAAAGGAGTACCCTGGCAACTTTTTTGAGAATATGCTGGGGAAGGGATGGGCGGTAAAAGGGCAGAAGCATCAATAATTAGGAGGATCTTACAAAATCTGAATAAGAGATAAAAGTGGCTTGGCCCACCTAGTAATCGGAAAGGTAACCAGGTTTTTGAAATATATTCTGAAGGTAGTATCAACAGGGTTTCCCAAGGATCTGATGTGGGCTCTGAGAAAGGAAGAATGACTTCAGCTCAAGGCTGTTTGCCTCGAGCAATTGGAGAGTTGCCGTGTACTAAAAAGAGATCCGTGAGTGTTTGCCCACTCGAGAGGGTGGGTGTATGTATCCCTAGATGTGGTCACACACTAAGCCTGTGCTACTCTCACAACCCTTTCCCCATGGGGGGGTGTCCTCTTTGAGGATACTTTTGATGAGGAAGACGTTGACCCCGAGGGCAAGAAGTTTGACTAAGTATGTTGACTTGTGAGAATGAATCTTTCAAGATGGACCTTATTTTAGATGGATACAATCAGAGTGCCCTGTAGACTTGGGTGACAAGTTCCGGTCGGTCACAGACAGACAGGACCTTGTGTGAAGATGGTACCCTGGATCATGGTGAATAAAACCCCACAGATGATAGACCTTCCCGGGCTGACCAGTTATAGTACGTAAAGTATGGGGAAGCGTACAGGGTTGAGGGGGGTGAAATTTCTGTTTAAGCGGCAACACACCTCTCTGCCTATGTGTCCCACAGGTGTCTGCTCATGAGGCTGCAGCGTGATGCCAACCAACATCCTGTGTGGATTTAAAGTGGATTCCAGAGTTTCTCTGCTGAGGAAGAAACCGGCCTTCTGGACCACCTGGGAAGCCAACCTCGCTGCTTAGTCTCCCAGGTCATGGACACTTGTTTCCGCCTGAGCAGTAGTCGCTGTTGTTCACCTCTTTGGGAGGGGCCGGCTTGCTGTCCACTGAGGGTGCATCCTCGGGTGGTCTGCACTCAATGGGAAACGGGCTTGCCTGGGAAAGACCCAGTTGAGGGAGCTTAAAATAAATCATAAGTTGTTTTGTGTGTATTTTTTTAAAGATTTTATTTATCTATTTTTAGAGAGGGAAGGGAGGGAGAAAGAGAGAGAGAGAAACACCAATGTGCAGTTGCTGGGGTCCGTGGCCTGCAACCCAGGCATGTGCTGACTGGGAATTGAACCTGCCATGCTTTGGTTCGCAGCCCGCGCTCAATCCACTGAGCTACGCCAGCCAGGGCTTTGTGTGTATTTTTTCAATTAAAGTTTACTTTTTCAGACTTTCCTTCCCTAAAAAAAATAATAATAATAAAAGAGACTATAAAAAAGTTGGGAGGAGGATAATCAGGAATTGTTTGGGGGACTGATTTAATTTGAGATCCCTCTTAGATATTTCAGTGGGAATGTCAAGTAGGCAGTTGGTTATACCACTCTGTAGGAGCTGTCGACAGAAACTTGGGAGTAGTCAGTTTTCAGATATTTAAAAGTATGAGATGACAATGGTTAAAAGTGCCAAGAGGGAGACTAGGGGTTTGAGAAATGAGTCCTGGAGAACTCCAGTATTAACTGGTTAAGGGAAATCAGAGATCAGTAAGTAAACAGAAGTATCTGAGAAAGAACGGAAATGAGTTTGGAATAAAATCATAAGAGTAACGTATCCTGGATGGCAAGTGGGTTAGTTAGCTAGTGGCACAATAATGCTGTGTAACAAAACAGCCATAACAAAAGCTCAGTAGCTTAACAATATACTCATTATGCCCACAAGTCAGCAGTTTAGTGGCAGTTCACCTGATCTAGGCTATGCTCAGCTGAGGGGCTCTGCTTTAGGTTACAGATTGAGTTTAAATCTATTCCATGTGTTTTCATGACAGAGCCCAGACTGAAAACAGCCACGTGAAAAAGATCTCCCCATAGTAGATAAATGGGGTATAAGAGCCAATCCAAAGCTCACAAGCTTTTGGGGCCTCTGCTCTATCTCTGAAGCACATTTAAGGCCTCTGGTCACATTAAGTTGGTTAGATATATCGCATAGCCAAATCTAACATGGGGTGGGAGTAGGAAAGTGTATTCAACCGTATTCAACCCACAGTGGAAGGGTGAAGAGAATGATTATTTGCTAACAATAACCCAAACTTTTATCACAGCAAGGGAAGAAAGTTCTTGAAGGTGAAGGAAGTGATCACCTGTGTCAAACGCTGTAAGCTGAGGACCAGAAACTGGCTGCTGATTGGCAATATGGAAGTCATTGGGGCTCAACAAGAGCAGGTTTGGAGAAACAGAAGGAATGAAAACCTGAATGGAGTGAGTTTCCAGAGTAAGTGGGAAGAGAGAAATCGGAGAAAACAAGTTCACACAATTCACCAAGGATTTTGTTGCATAAAGGAACACACACAAAAGTAATGACAGGAAGGGGGATTGGCTCTAGAGAGTTTTGTTTTTTAAATAGATGATATTTAAAGTATGTTTGCATATTCTGGAAAAATTTTCACAGAGAAGGAAAAGCTACTAATGCTTGAAACAGAGGACAACTGTTGCAGTGAAGTCCTTGAGTAGGCAAGAGGGGTGGGATTTGGTGCACAGGTAGAGAATGTGGCCTTGGATCTGAACGTGCCATGTCATCTACTTTTCATGTCAACTGCTTGTTTTGAGGTAGAATTATTCATATTTTTATTTTTGATTTGTTATGTTTTATATTTTCTGCATCTAGGGCTTATATTTTAATTTTATGAGATTGTTATTCTTAGGCTTAACATTTTTTAATTTATAAAATTTGTTATTTTAAAAATAATTGAATGAGTATTTTTCCTATGCTTTTTGCCTCTTACTTAGAAAGTTTTTTCTTTTTCTGAAGTCATAAATATACTCATTTTTTTGTTTTCTAAAATGAATGGGTTTTCCTTATTAAATTTAGATTTTTAAACCATCTGTAATTGTTTTAAATTATTTTTGAGTGGATAATACATTCACATGCCTTACATACCAAAAAGGCATACAGTGAAAAATCTTCCAACTTTTTTCCATCTATGCCTTTCTGAGTATTTCCAATACCCCGAGGCTACCACCAGCATCCCTTGCTTGGATTAAAACAGATTCTTAACAGTTTCTTTGCTTCTGTACATTGCTCCTTTTCAACCAATCCCCACATTGACACGAGAGTGGTCCTATTAAAACCGAAGTCAGATTATGTCTCTCTCCAGCTCAAAACCTTCCATGGCTTCCCATATCCCCTTCAGGGAGCTACAGTGCCTTTCTCAATCTGACATCATCTCCAACCCCTATCCTCCTAATTACTTTTCCCCATTTCACTGTCTTGCTCACCCTTGGAAACTGTATTTATGCTCCTGCTTCAAGGCCTTTGCACTTGATGTTTCTTTAGTAGAAGTCTGCATAGCCTGCTCCCTCACTTCAGAACTCAATACTCAAAATCCCATCTTTTTCAGTGAGGATTTTCTTGCCTGCCCTATCTAAAATTTTAATGCTGTTTCCTGCCTCCCACTTATCATTCCTTTTTTTTCTTCGTGCACTTTGCAATAATATATTTGATTTTCATGTTTACTGTATTTATTCTTTTCCTTCACTTGAGTATAAGACCATATATCCTCATCTTTTAAAAACTGCATTCCTCTCATTCCATTTCCACTTATTCAATCTCAATTTATTTTTCCAAGTGAATCAATGAGTTTAATGAGAAAAAATGAGAAATACATATTTTTTCATTGTATTCAGTCTAATAGCATTTATTCTCAATGGAAATATTTGAGCATAGCAAAGGATTTGGTCTGTTTTGTTCACTGGCGTATAGTTGATACCCAAGAAAATTGAAACATCTATGCACACAAAAATTTGTACACAAATGATCATAGCAACATTATTAACAAGAGCCGAAAGTGGTAATGATTCAAATAACCATCAACGAATGAGCTGACAGATAGGATGTGGTATATCTATACAATGAAATATTGCTTGACAATAAATAAGGAATGAAGTCCTGATACATGCTGCAACATAAATGAATCTTTAAATCATGTTGAATCACAAGAGGGGAAGCTGCTAATAGAGGGTGTGAGTCTATGGCCATACCACCCTGAATGTGCCCAATAGCATTTTATAGAGGGTATGAGAATAATTAGATAGAAATTGTCTAGTTTCTTGATGCTCTTGGGAGCAGTGTACCAGCTGAGAACTGCCTTCCTGGACTTTTATCAAAGGAAATTCATTTATATTTTAAGTTATCTTGGATTATCAAGTAAACCTAATCCTAATTTATAAAAACTGCCACTATCAGGCAGGTGTTTGCAGGTTTACCATATTTCCACCACTGCCTAATGTCTCCCTATTATTGACTGGGAGTTGCCAGTTATCATCACATCATGATGTTTTTCTCTCCATCAAATAGGGCAAAATAAAAGACAGACATTAGCTATGTGTTTCATGAGGAGTGGAAGAGTGTATGCCACTGTGAAAGAAGTGGCTATTCCCATGTGACTAATACTGTACAGCAAGTATTAATGCACATTGTATTAAATGTACTTGACTTAAGAAGCTATTATGAAGCTAGCCACAGTACGAATTATGACCAGAATACCAAAGATATGTAATGGCAAATTAACTTAATGAAATACTTAATGGACTGAAAACAAGGACTGGAATTACAGCAGTGATAATGGTGTAAAACATACTAAGTAAAAAAATTTTCTTGGCATGAAAACCTTTTGCCAATGATGGGATTACAAAAAGGCTGATTGCAGCAGACACTGCTTCCTGAACACCAACTAACATTTGCAAATCTGAGTTTAAACAGGTGTATTTCCTAGCATGTTGAAGCTGGGGTGAAGGGGCTTATAGTACAACATTTCATGAAATGGTTAAATCATTTATATTTCTTCCTCCCCCAGTCACTAAGAGTATAGATATAAAATATACAAACACCACTCAATTAGCTATAGTTATCTGTGGTGTCCAAAAGATTTTATGTGTTTGAATAGCTTTTAGATATCATGCTAGTGGTGGGCATATCAGGAAATTATTTTTGTGTGATGAGTAAGCTGGGTAAACAGGACTGCAGGAGGGGATCCAGAAAGTCAGAACTAGCACTGGACCTGTTCTACAAAACTCAAATCCACTGTGGCAGTCTGCACAAGTCACACAACATGCATACTTCATAATTCAACGGGAATCATATTAATTTAGAAAAAGAGAACATGTCGTGAGTGCAGTGATGAACACTATGCAGTAGATGTACCACCACGGTTGGATCCAGAGGAGACAGACACGTCAATAGATGTGGTGCAAGACTGAAAGATTGCTTTTCTGGGTGGATATAAGAAATTGGTTTGTGTTATTGAAAGAAAGTGTCAGCTGATTCATTAGTGAAGATTTAGTCAGAGATTGGGACTTTGGTTGACATTATATACACTGTTTCTGTATACATGTGTTCACAACCAGTTACAGAATGAATCATCCATTTATTCATCAAGCGTCTAACCAAATTGTGCCTTTAGAAAGTCACTTAACCAGGAAAATATGGTCTACTTTTACATGCAGAAATCATTTTCCAGAAATTTAAGTGATGATTACCCATTTTGGAGCTAAGAGCTGAATTCTAAAAAAGTTATTTGATTTCAAACAAATACTTGTAAAAGTAAACGGATCAGTTTGCCTTTTCTCAGCTAATAATGATAATGTGAATAAAGAGCTAAAAAACCTAGAAGTTAGAATACTGACGTGTAGTTCTGAAAACTGTGAACTGAATTGTATGAACAATTCACATACGTTAAATATACAAAACAATTACTGAGGGAGGAAATTAGGTTTTGGAAAGACCATATCTGTGAAAAACTGTTATATTATTAATCTGAGTAAAATTGATATTGCTCTCAAATGACACAGAAGAAAAATGTCACATTTCTCTGGTTTGAGATAAAAAGTAATAAACTATAGAAGAAAAACATAATAACCAAAATACTTACTTTTAATTGGGTATCTGAATTTTACATCAGCAAATTCAACCTCTAATATTATGCATGTATTATGTTACATGCTGATATCAAAGTGAAATAAAGGGTATGACTATAATTCTTATATTGGATTCTTGTTACTCCCACCCTTTCACTCATTTACCACATTCTCCTGCTCTTTGTAGGCATCAGGGATCGTGAGTCCTTATCCTCCCTTTCCTGCATTCCTTTGGGGTACAAAAAAGATCAAGGACTTGAAATATGTAAGATTTCAGAAATGTTGGTCATTTTTCCATAATGGTGAGTGGGGCACAAGAAAAGAATGCCCAGAAACTTCAGAGCCTAAGGCACTGGAGAAAATCAGTCCAATCATGATATTACAAAGTAGGAATGGGCTAAAAGTTAGAGAAGACACTATTAAGAAATCTAGACTCAAGGTTTCAAAGTTCTCCTAATTTTGTTTGGCTGTTGAGAGTCACAAAGCAAGTCCCCAGTATAACAGGAGCTCCCTAAAAGGATTCAGAGAAAATCTATGTTGGTGCATGGGCTAGTAGTAACCTTGAGAATAGAACCCTTTGTTATTCTGCAAAAAGAAAGACTCTAATATTAAAGTAATCCCAGGTTATTAATATTTAATAATACTTAAAATTTCCTATGTAGTACATTACAACAATAACACAATTGAACACTTTATTATTCGCAAATTGTGAGTGAAGTGTTTTTCAGTTAATTGTGTGCCAATGGTCCCTTCTCTAATTAATTCAATAAATAAATCAACATGTATTTTTGCATCTTCTATTTGCTAAGCAGTATTCCAGGGGCTGGAGGTAAACAACATAGACAAAATTCCTGCCCTACGGAGTGTACATTCTAGAAGGGAGTGGAAGACAAAATTGTATGTGCGGACCATGTTCTGTGGAGGTGAATTTCAGAAAATTTTGGTAAGAGCTCAGAGTCCAATAATCTTGAGATTTTTAAGTAATTAAAGAGTTCTTATATGTCAGGCCTTTATTTCAACTCTGTAAAGTGTATTTTATTCCCTCTCCACAAATGAAGAAACTAGCTAGGGGAGGCTAAGTAACTTGCTAAATAAAACAGCTAATCAGTGGTATCCCCATAATAACTTAGATGGAAACTTTACTGTAGAAGTTTTAGTTGAAGCAAAACAGCATGGTCATTCCATTACAGTTTGAGTGTTCATTCAGTTTAATTCATGAAACTTTTATAAAGATGCTCCACATTTGCCTTCAATAAACTTCAATTAATCTTGAATATAAACCTCTACTAATGTATTTCACACAGTAAACGCCATTTTAAAATGCTTTCTAAATATTTCAATGTGCAATTTTGGAGCAGGAATGAATTTAACAATTTTTTGAATTATATTTCATTGATTATGCTATTACAGTTGTCCCAGTTTTTCCCCCCATTTCTCCCCTCCATCCAGCACCCCCACGCCCTCAGGCAATCCCCACACCACTGTTCATGTCCATGGGTCATAGGTATAAATTCTCTGGCTATTCCACTTCCTATACTGCACTTTACATCCCATCCCCGTGGCTATTCTGTAGCCACCTGTTTGTACTTCTAAATCAATAAGTAATCTAGGATTAGCCCTATGATTACTAGACTGGCATTTGCTTAGTGTCTAAAATTTTAAAGTTTCTATTATTCCCCTTGGGCTTGTAGCCACCAAAAGTGGCAGTCTTCCTTTGCTTTCTTCCAGTTTCAGCCTTTTGCCCCTGAAGGTGCAATCTTTTTCTGGCTGATAACAAAGGCGGGTGGGGGCAGGGCTGAAGAAAGCAGGTACCTTTAAGTAACCTCTTGCTGGGATCACTCTTGTTCACGGAATAATCATCTCTTCCTCATAGTCCTGCCTCTTTTTAAACACTCTTTTAGTAGGGCTTCCATTTTTAGGCTGCTAAACTTTTTCCTTTTGAATGTTTAACTGGTAAGTTCCTGGTGGTCCCAAGCGGCTTCTGCTGTGAGCCCTGGCCCCCTTCTCTAGGGTGTGCCAATCCATCTTAGAGGAGCTAGGGTCTACATCTCAGAAAGCAAAGGTGGCATCAGCTCTATTTTGTGCATGAGACCCTTTCATACTGATAAGAAGCAGCTCTTACGAGAGCCCATGGCTATGGATTAGGTGTTTTGCACTGGAACCAGATGCACCCTTCCCTTCTTCCCTTTTTTCACTAAACATTGAACCACTGGTCTCCAGCAATGGGACCTCTTACACCTCACTGGGTTGGAAAACCAATCACTTGTGACAGCAGCAAGCAGACACAGCCTGGAAGCTCATGACCTGAACAGTTAACATTTGTGGGAGCCACGATCTCCTGGGGAAGTCCTCACAGCAAATCCACAAATGGCCCTTAGCACATAGCAAGTGTTCAGGGGGAGCCATCTCCTCCCACTTCGAGGAACAAGCTGAAATTTGACTTGAAAAAACCCTGGGGGTGGGGTGGGGATTGGTTTATGGAGTGCCTCCAGAAGCATGTGACTTCCTGGACACCAGGTAATTTCATCTAAATGGCTCACATAGCCCCACTGCTTGTCAGTGCTGCCAGGCACCAGTGGATTAGATCCTAAGGCACTAGGAGGTTGGTCACACCCATCTCCTTTGAAGAGAACTTTTCAAGCTGTAGCCAATTGTCTACATACCCCCAGGGATTGTTTCCTGGACCCTGGGCCTTCCATCAACATGGGGAAATATGTTGAGTGCGCCCTTTTGGTTGGGAAACCATGGCAATACCTGACAAAAAACAATACAACACAGAAACCACCGAGTAGCAAGAGTACCAACAACCAGGGGTGCCCTTCCAGGCAGTGTCCACTGACTGCTGGGTCCAGTTAGTAAGCCAAGAGAAGTTTTTTGTTTGTTTGCTCACCAGAGGACAATTATAAGGGACATAAATATCAATGTATGAGAGAAGCATCAATTTGTTGCCTCACATACATGCCCAGGGACAGTGTCCCCAGGATCAAGGTCCCCAAACCCAGCGTATCTAGAATACAGAAAATAAGAAAATATAGCCAATACACTTAGTTATACAAAATACACGAATTTCTATGAGCTATAACTGGAAAAAAAAAAAGACAGGACTGTGTATATGCCAGTTTTGCAAAATAAAAATACTTCCCACCTATGTCTGCTTTGGATTATAATGTGAAAGAACACACACTTGATTGATAAATTGGACTGTGGCAGAAGGGGTAGAGGATGGGGAGGGAGGTGCTGATGTGGGAGGAGAAGGGTTTCCATGATAATAATGAAATGTTGATCATATGTGTCACAGAGATACTTGGAAGCATGACACCAAAGTGTTAGCAGTGGTTACCTTACGGCAGTATAACTCTACATGACCATTACATATTTTTGATAAGTTTTTATGCTGCTGGATTTTTTTACAGTGAGTTTATATACAACCATCCCTTGGTATCTGCCGGGGATTGGTTCCAGGACTCCCCATGAATACCCAAATCAAGGATGCCAAGGTCTCTTATACAAAATGGTATAGTACACACATCCTCCCATTTACTTTAAATCATCTCTAGATTAATTTTAATAACTAATACAATGTAAATGCTATGTAAATAGTTGTTATAATGTATTAATTAAGGAATAATGACAAGAAAAAAAACAACCTCTGTATGTGTTTAACACCAACATAACCAGCACAGGCCTAACCAGTCCATGTTATCAACAATGTACCTTTCTTTTTGGGGGGAATATTTCTGATCCACAGTTGGTTGAATCTGCCAGTGTGAAACACACAGATATGGAGGACTGACAGTATTTATGTAACGAGAAAAAAGCAATACACTCTCTGGGATTCCAACCTAGTTTGCAGCGGCATTGCTAAATGCACCAAGAAGGTCGGGCTCACAGGTAAATATGGGAGCCATTACGGAGCTTTCAGGATAATGGTGAAGAAAATTCAAATCAGTCGGCATGTCAAGTACTGTTGCTTTGCCTATGGCAAAACCAAGGTGAAGAGAAGAGCTGTGGGGATCTGGCACTGCGGCTGCTGCACGAAAACAGTGGCAGTGGTGCCTGGACCTACTGCTCACTCTGCCATCACAGTAAAGTTGGCTTTAGGAAGACTGAAAAAATTGAAAGACCAGTAGAAGTGCCACAATCTGACACATTGTTAGCCTAAAATAAATGGGTTAATTTATGTTAAAAAAAAAAAGAAGCAATACACTTATTTGTGGTTTGGAGAAAACTTTTTCCTTTGAGTTACAAAAAACAATAATTTCCAATTTCAACAGCATTCTCAAAAGTCATAAGCATCCTCATCAAGGGGATAAAAGTGAGAATAAAATGGTAAGGGCTGGGGGGGTGGAAATGGGAGAGAGGTGGGGAGGGCTGGGTGGGTGGGCTGGGATGGGGGTAAAAGGCAGAAAACTGTACTTGAACAACAATTAAAATAAAAAAAATTACATGGGGAAAAATAGTAGGGGCTTAATAAAATCAACATACAAAAGTAAACCTGAAAAAAAACAAAAACATCTGACCAAAAAAGTCTGCTATAAGGCCTAACATCACACACTTAAAAACTCAACTGGCCCTGGCTGGTGTACCTCAGTGGATTAAGTGCAAGCTGCAAACCAAAGGATTGCCAGTTTGATTCCAGTCAGGGTACATGCTTGGGTTGTGGGCCAGGTCCCCTGGGGGGGCCATGTGAGAGGCAACCACACACTGATATTTCTCTCACTCTCTTTCTCCATCCCTCTAAAAATAAATAAATAAAATCTTTAAAAATAATTTAAAAATAAAAATTAAAAAAAACTCAACAACTGTATATTTGGAATTTGAGCTCACAAAAACCTCTTTTACTAGTCTCCTGCTGATAACGTCCAGGAACAAAGGAAATGTAAAATTAGCTTCGTGACAACTTCTGGGTTATAACACAGTAAGAGTAGACAGCAAAACAGAAATTTTATGGTTAACAGTTCATGTTTAACCCAGATCCCCTGTCAGCACATTTTTTGCCTTGATGAATGAAGTAAGACTTGGTCACATCTTAACACGATTCAGAGAAAGGAGGTTCAGGTATGAGTACAAGCTGCCATCTGATGCATTAAAATAAAGAAAACATGGGGTTCTCCCCAAGTTAAAACGATTCCTGTGATACACTTTTTGGATTGTGGAACTGAATCCAAAAATATTTAACATAAGGCTAGACAAACAGTCAACTAAATTGAATCATTGCAAAAACTGGATACATGAATGAGAAAGAATAAAACATTTTTGATGCTAACTTCCCAACTATTATTTTTGATATAATGGCCATCAGTAAAATCACCCCTGAAAATGAAAATGAACAGGCTGATGACATAGCCAGTGGGAGAAAGTCAGTGCTGTTAACTGCCACTTGCACATCCGCAGAGACAGCGTCTCACAGTTCAGAGTCTGCTCCAGGTCCCCCATGTGGGTGCCATGACTTGTCTCCTTGCACTATAGCAATAGGGGGCACCCCAGAACACAGCAACTGGGATCAAGAGACATGTTTTGATTAAAGAAATTATATATAAGTCTCAGGACTTAATATATAAGTTTTAGGACTTTGTGCAAATATTAACCTCATTTTGAAACATGGGGGGGAAAACACCCAAATTCAGGGCTAATTTAGCTGTCACTGAACAGTTAAAAAAAAAGTCCCATTTAAAAAAATTTCATCAATAGAGATGCAAAGGTACTTAGGATTGATCTTCATCCTTCTTCATCACTGCTGCTCCAGGCATCTTTAAATGCTAGATTTAACTGTGATTTGCTTGTAGTCTAAGAAGAGAGGGGAAAAGGAAGATTCGATTAATCTATTTCATGATTTTAGGTTCACAATACAGCTGTGCAACATATCAATTCAAAAACAATTAGATATTTTGAAAGAAACTATGAATTGTTAATTTCAAAACAAAATATAAGAAGGGCCCCATATACAATATAATGTAATTTCACTTTAAATAGACATACTGGACTTTATCCAAATTATCTATGTTTCCCTCAAAGTAGTTACCTCACAACACATACCCACATGTGAGCTCATGAGAGCATGTGTGCACATACATGCATACATATACCATGATGCTACTGCTTAATGCATTTCTGCAACTCTTTGGTATTACCTGAAGAAGGTAACAAATTACCAGCCATGTAGTTAAGACTGGACTTAGGCCTATAGTCTGACTGACAACTTTTTATTGTTTGGGTGTACCTAACTTTTATAAATAAACAACTATCCACACATGAGGAATAAAGTGTTTATCAGACTGAGTAATATCATATTGTGTTCAAAAAGTAATGTTGGTTAAATCGTGAGGTTTATTTTTTACAGTTGGTAAAGCAGTTCAGAAGCAATGCAAAACGTGTCCGAAATGGTACCATGTTTATCATTAGGTTTCCCTGGGAGATTTCTTAGAAAGATAACATGCATTTTGGTAGATATTGTTTAAAACAACAAAACAACCTGCTCTCTTAGCACAGAAGGCAAAGCATCAGTCTCATAATCTAAAACAACAAAACATCACAGAATTCTGACAGCTTCAGAGTTGTACCTGATTAAGGTAACCAACAATTAGAGGAATTTTAATTATCTGTGGTATTTGAAATCAATTAATTTCTTTGAAAATATTTTAAATGGTTATCTTCTTATTCTCTGGCAAATGACTAAAGGACTTTAAGATGGTCTTGCTTTTTTTAGCATCTAGGAATTATGAGCCAGGTCTGTTTCTTATTCTGCAGCTTTTACATTTGCTATGAGACCCAAAATCCAATAATATATTAGCACTGAGACTACCCTTAAATTATCTTACATCGGTATTGCTTTTTACAACATATGGCAGTACTTTGTGATAAGGGTAACCCTTACTGTATGTCTGAAAATATTTACTTTTTTTTGATGACCACAATTCAAACAATGATAACTATAGAAAAAGTACGTGTTTCTAGTAAATACCCAAATAAAACAGTATATATTTTAAACATCCTTTGTAGCTGTTAAAGCTATAGATTAGAGTCTACCACACACCTTATGTTGGATATTGTCATTATTACTAAATCTAATGTTAGCAATCATCACTACATCAAATATCCAGATACAAAACTATTACTACACTTCAGCTAACTAGTCAACTTATTTCTAGCAGTAGTCCATATGCTTGCAAGAGTAGCATACTGAAGTTTATTTATTCCTTCATCCAAATGTTTACCTAATGACCTATCTTTCCGGGTTTATAATTTAACTACTAAGTTAGGTTACTTAGGGAGAGTTTATTCAAAGACGTTTTATCCCTATGGGTTAAGTGATTCATCTTTCCAACTCTATCTTTGGAAGCCTTTACTTTGCCTTACGTATCTACCAAAAAGGTGCTTGCATGGATAAACCATACAAAGGTCATGCCTCCAAATTCCACTATGGAAGCCCAATATATAACCACCTATTAAACATTTAAGTTTCATTTGAAGACTCACAAAGAAGCAAAATTGTATTTTATTATAATTTATTTTTGCTATGGTGAGCAAAGAAACAAAATAAAGTGCAAAAAGAAATGTAGTTGCATGTAAACTTTACTGTTTATACTAGTAAAGGATAGCAATATGAATTTATTACAGCATTATAAAAAGTATATTGCTAAAAAAGTTTTATTGCTAAAAATCACAACTAAAACATCATACTTATAGTTAAAAGCTGCAGTAAAAATATGTATGGGCGTGGTATACATATTGTTTGAGACCCACTGATCAAGTGTAACTGCCAACCGTTGCTTCGGTTTTCTCTACATCTCCTCCTAGTGGACATCCTTTCCATGCTTGAACATACCATCTCTGCCTCACCAGGATGCCTGTTCTACTGAAAGATAGTTGGGAATGTTATGGAGATAGGGAAGCAAAAGTTTAGAGGGGATCTAGTCCAAGTCCAAAAAAGTGGGGAGGAACAGCAAAACCAAGTATCTACCACACATATATCTTGATAAATTCTAAGTTTCTTAGTGGTAATTACTGGAAAGTCTCCACAGGCAGAATATAGGGTTGTCTCTATCAGCAAGTAATTATACACCAACACAAGTGGTTAGTAAAACATCTCTGTATTCTGTGACCAACAAAATATAAAGTCAGATTCTTGGTGAGAGGTCAGAGTTAAACTGTATGTAGTATATATACCTGTTTGTGTGTGTGTGTGTGTAGTAATACATATAGTAATTCCCAAACAGCAGGACACAGTAATTAAATAATAATGCAAAATAAATAGCTGAACCAAATATTTGACCATATTAAGCTTTCCACAGAAAGATATTAAGTCATTTAAAGCTGCTGAACACTAAAATTAATCAATGCCATAATAAACCAAAATAGACATGTGATAAAATCTGAAAGTATTCATACAGTGTTTGGCAGCTGCTTGAAAATTTATCATCGTGTTTTTATTCCCTCTCTCCTTTAGATTAGGGCCAAAAATTCACAGGCTTTACACTGCAGTAACCACAGCAGTTGCAAATTTAGATATGAAATATATCTTGTCAATAGCTGCTAAATGCTATCAACTACCCCCATGAAAATTCATTTCCATGTGGTTTGGACCGAGGTCTGTTTTCATAAAGGAACTAAATATATGAAAAATGTTTTTGGAATTTCAAACTTGCTCTCTCAATGATTTTCTTCCATCTCCATTTAAGATGTTTTATTTTTATTCTGACTTGGATAAGATAACTTAACATGTTACTAACTACATTTATATTTTCAACTCTAAAAAAGTTATACACAGAAATACTGGTTTTTAAACATTAGCCTTTTTATATTACAGAAATTATGATAAATGGGGATGAGTAACAGTGCTTGGTAAAACAATCTTTGGTAGGAAAGATATTACCTACAAAAAGCTTGACATAAAAGTATTTTCAAAAAAATATAGAGGCTTCTACTTAAGACCAGGAATTCATCTTTGTTTGTCTATCAAATTTTTTAGGCTTTTTATTTAGACTGTCATATTTGTATAAATTTATGCTTTAAGATAGGAACTAACAGACTGCTTGCTAGTAGCAATGTAAATTGGTAAAACTTGACAGTGTAAAAAAAAAGTCTTAGAAATGTCATCCATTCTATCCAAAAAAGTAACAGAAATATAAACAACTTATGAACAGATACTGACTTTGATTTATTAATAATGTTCAAAACGTCTCCAAATGAGTAAATATTGAAGTAAATTATGGTATGCAAATGACAAGAATGTTAATTATTAAAAACAATAGTTATTAATGTCATGAAAGAGGCTTACTGTACAATATTAACTGAGAAAAACAGGATGTCAAGTTGTACATCCAAACATGATATTGTGTTTAAAAAAAAAGCAAATATGCACTAAAAAAAGTAGTAAATAAAAATGTAAATAGTAATTAATTCAACTTTATAAATTTGTTCTTTTAAGAAAATAGCAAAAAAGTGCTTTAATTTTTCTTCCACGTAAAGTAAATTAATAAACTTTTCTTCATGATTTAGAAGTCACTATACAATTTGTACAAATAACATTTACCTCATCATCATCAGGAACTGATTCATATAAGGATGGTACCCAGGCAAGAATATTGCAGTCTCTGCTACCACTATAAAGTTCCTATAACATGGAAAGCAGAGATGATTGTGTGTTAACTTAAAGTTGATACCAATATGAAACAAACTACATTAATTTTTAAATGATTAATTCTTCATTTACATCAATTAGGTTAACTCTATTTCTATTCCAAAAAACTGATTTGTGCCCTTTTAAAATGTTTGTTTGTTGATGTAGTAAATGTTTTATATTTAAACACAGTATCATGATACTTTAGAGCTTGCTAATGTGAAAAATTCACAAAAACACTCAACACCATAATGGTTTTTAACATTTATAGTATTTGTTTATTTCAAGTGTCAAAGTAGAGAAAGAAAAAAATGGAAGAAATAGTTTGTCTTCTGTCAATAACTAAGTTTTAATAAGACTCCAATGAAGAAACCATGTGAGTTTCTAGCCAGAAGTTCATGTTTTACCTAGCTCACAGCTGCCTAACACGCTGCTGTTCAACCTAAGGAGCTTTAAGATCCATATGCTATGCTTGTTGAGAAGTTCATTCTATAAGGGAAAACTTAGGCTGATGTGCAGTCCGTCTATGTCAGTGTCTTTTAGGATATGCTGTCTGCACATGGCTGAGCGATGTTCATTTTCCTCCCCAACAAAACTTAAGGAATATGTTATACTGGCTTGTATGGAAACATCCTATGGGAGAGTGAAACAGATCCAGCCACATACACAGGGCATAAACTGGTCTAATCTTTTCCAAAAACAGAACCTCAATATATATAAAAAATTCTTGTACGCATTTCTAGGTCATGCCAAAGACATACATGGAATTCAAGGATATCATCAGTATTATATTTCTTTTTTTAAATTTTTTTCTAATTTTTTAAAAGATTTTATTTATTTATTTTTAGAGAGGGAAGGGAGGGAGAAAGAGAGAGAGAGAGAAACATCAATGTGAGGTTGCTGGGGGCCATGGCCTGCAACCCAGGCATGTGCCCTGACTGGGAATCGAACCTGCGATGCTTTGGTTCGCAGCCCGTGCTCAATCCACTGAGCTACACCAGCCAGGGCGATATTTCTAATAAAAAAAAAGAAATAATTGTCCAAAGTTGAGTAATGACTTTATATATAAATTTATGTTTCACTCATATGATGGGTTACTATATACAGTCATTAAATTTATTCTTGAAGACTATTTAATGACATGGGAAAACACTCATAGTAATGTCAAGAGAAAAGAACAGGATATACACCAAATACTCGTTGTGTGAAGGAAAAAAACAGGCTGTAAAATACTAGGTCTGTTGAAAAAAAGCTATTTGGCAAAGAAAGAAAGGGATAAAAAGCAAAATAGCAAAGTGTTAAGTGGTTGTAAAACTCTGAATGACTAAGTGATTTTTTTCCCTCAGAAATAATTTCCGTATTTCTACACAAATATTATTAACAATGTAACTTTTGTCTGCTCTGGTATCCAGTTATTTATCTTTATTATTGTTCTTCTCAAAGACTAGTTGAAACCTGGTACAATTAGTATTTTTCTAAAAAAAAATAGGGGTTCTGAATAAAGGGAAAATAAGATTATGAAGTTATTTATAGGAAATATAGATGTAAAAAATTAAATTAGATTTAGTTAAACATAATTAAATTTCTTGAAGAGAAGAAAATGATATAAAACTATACTATGAAATCTAGTATATAAGGTTACTATAACTTTAGATAATGCAGAGATACATTCATATGTCCAGTGCCCTCAAGCAATTTAATTTTCTGAGAAGGCAAGACACATACCTAAGATATTAAGCTTAAAAGGCAATTCATGCTTAAGTACTGCTATATTGATAAAGATATAAATAAAATTTTGTAGATGTTCAAGAAAGAGAGCTTGAAAGAGACAACACTTTAATCGGAATGATTCAATAAAGACTTTACTTAAATGGAGGTTTTTGAATTGAGTTTTGAAGCTTTTTTGGGTAAGTGTAGGAGTTCAGTTGGGTAATTAGATTTAAAAAAACACCAATGCTTACAGAAAAGTTGCAAATGTAACACAAAAGTGTTTTTTTTTCCCCCGAAACATAAAGGGAAATTGCCAACATGAGGTCCTATCACCCTGGAATAATTCAGTGTATATTACCTGTGAATATGGACATTCTCCTACAAAATTACAATGCTATAAACAAAATCAGAAAATTCAGGAGGGATCCAAGATGGTGGCGGAGTAGGTGGAAGGTACACTCACCTCCTTTCAAGACCAAATCGTAATTACAACTAAATTATCGAATAATCAACCTGAATGGCCAACTAAAGAGTCGCTGAACAAGAAGTATAAGTAGGAAATACACAAAAACCCATGCTGAGACTGGTAAGAAGGGTGGAGACAAGAAAAGGGCTGGCCCTGCTCCCATAGGCAGTGCTTGAGAATTTGGAGGGCTATCTCAGCTGCGAAGGCCTCTGCTAAGGAGTAAGGGGGCTCAATTCTATACCGGGCTCCCCAGCTCAGCCTCCAGAGCCTGGAAGAGGGGCCCACATAATATCTGACTGAAAATCATTGGGGATTCTGTCTGTGAGGGTGAGAGGAGGCTGCTAGAAAACCAGGAGCCCTTTTAAAGCACCAGCACACAAAATCTAAATTGCAGGCACTCACCCTGAGCTCCAGCTGAGGATGATGGTTCAGAGCAAACTGGAGTCATACAAGGAGAGATTGGGTTGTATAACTTTGGGAAGAGGGCTGGGGGGACAGCCACCAATGTTCCTGCACTGAGTTCCTCTCCTACGTTGCCCACAGCTGCCATTTTTCCTGGGTACAGCACTCCCCAGTATGGCATCAGCCTTGGGGAATGCACTGGTCCCACCCACCCAAATTGACTCCCTGTGGACTCCCCCTGCCAAGCTCACACCCTGCAGGGGAGCCTGCCAGCTGCAGCCAGCCAGTGACTGTGATGCGGTCTTTCTTGGAAGGCTCTCAAAGAGGTCCAGGAAGGTTCTCATGATCTAGGAATGTGTGTGTCTCTGACACCCTACGTCTCAGAGGGTGTCAGAGACACAAAGGAAGGGACTCAGTTGTGTGTCTTTGGGGCGAGGGTCCTTTTTCCCCATGAGCTTTACAGGCACCACTGTTCCTGTGCACAGCCCTCCCACCACACAGCCAAATCTCAATTTGTTTTAGCCTGCTGAACTTGCAGGCCCTACACTGATGGTTCCCTGTGACATTGCCACACTACAAGCCTTGCAGCCCTCAGGTGAGTGATGGATGGCCTTGGTGTATCCTGAGACTTTTGCTGAATGGCCTCAGACCCAGTACTAGTGCCAAATTTGAATGTGTATCAGTCTGGTAAATACCACTTGCTCTTAGCCAGTGACTCAGAGCCTGCCTCACACAACTTACATACTGCCAGAGGCTCTCAGTGGCTGACCCTAACGTCCAGCTGGCAAGTGGAGGTGAAGCTTAGGGAGCCTTTGGCCTTTTGCTTATCTGCCCGCAGTTTGGTACTGGATGCCCAGGTTGGTCCCTCCCACACACATCCAAGCCCAGATGAGGCAGACATCAACTGTGAATCACTTTGTAGCTTCTAACAGGTAGCCCAGGACTGGTCACAGGGACTGCCTGACAGTGACCTGCACCAGAGCCCCTCCGAAAATGCCCTAGAATTAACACATCATCCAGTGGCTGGCTTCAGACCACATGAGAGCATGACTGAATTAGCTCCATAAGTGCCACACCCAAAGGGAAATCATGACGAGCACAAGATCCTTTGGGGACAAATTCTGTTGAGGGTTCAAAACCCCTGCACAGCAACTTGTACACAGTGGTCAGGGCCAATCCTCACTGCCAGCCAACCTGAGGGCCAACCCCACCCAAGGATACATCCACAGCAATCAAGTCTAAAACACAACAGGAGGGCTCACATAACCCACACAGGGGACATTCCTAGAGGACCTAGTTCAGGTAATCAGGACTACACCACTGAGACCCACAGGGCATCTACTACATAAGGCCACCCTACCAAGACTGGGAAACACAGCAGATCTATGTAGGATACAGAAACAAATAGAGAGGCAGCCAAAGTGAGGAGATAAAGAAATATGTCCCCAAATGAAAGACCAGAAATCCACAGAAAAAACTAAATGAAATGAAGGCAAACAATCTGTCAGATACAAAATTCAAAACACTAGTTGTAGAGATTCTCATGGAACCTAGGGTGAGCTCAAAGAGATAGCAAACAGAAAAAGAACATAGAAACCATAAAAAAGAACCACTCATAAATAAGGAATGCAGCATCTGAAATAAAGAGTATACTGAAAGGAATTGATAGCAGACTGAATAAAGCAGAGGATCAAATCAGTGTTTGGAGGACTGACTAGGCAGCAGAAAACACTAAATCAGAGCAGTAAAAGAAAAAAGAATTAAAAAAAATGAGGATAGTTTTAGGGACTTCTGGGACAAGATGAAGCGTAACAAAAGCCACATCACAGGGGTACCAGAAAGAACAAAGCAAGAACAAGGGATTGAGAACCTGTCTGAGCAAACAATGAAACAAGTCCAGAAAGCACAGAGTCCCAAAACAGATGAACTCAAAGAGGCCCACAAAACTCAGCAAAATTAAATGTCAAAGTCTAAAGACAAAGAGAGACTTAAAAGCACCAAGAGAAAGACAATTACCTACAAGGGAGCTCTCATAAGAATGTCAGTTGATTTCACAACAGAAACATTTCAGGCCAAAAGAAATAGGCATGAAATATTCAAAGTGATGAAAAGCAAAGACCTATAACCAAGACTACATACAGAAAGGCTATCATTTAAAATTGAAGGAGAAATAAAAAGCTTTCCAGACAGAAAAGCTAAAGGAAGTCATCACCACCAAACAGTTTTATAAGAAATATTAAAGTGACTTCTTAAAGAAGAAAGAAAAAACAAAGAGGAACATAAATATGTACCTATCAATAATCACTTTAAATGTAAATGGATTAAATGCTCCAATCAAAGGCAAAAGGTAGCTGAATGGGTAAGAAAACAAGACCCGTACACGAAACCCACTTCAGATTGAAAGACATACACAGACTTAAAGTGAAGGGATGGAAAAAGATACTAGACACTTCATGCAAATGGAAACAAAGAAAGCTGTGGTAATAATACTTACATCAAACAAAGGCTATAATAAGAGACAAAGAAAAACACTGAATAATGATAAAGAGATCAATCCAATAAAAGGATATAACTCCTGTTAATAATTTATGCGTCCAAAATAAGAGTACCTAAATATATAATGGAAATGATGGACATAAAGGGAAGAAATAAACAAAACTTTAGACTCACACAAACATAAATCAAGATACTCAAACTATATTTTGATATTAGACACATATATTCTACTTTTCCCAAAAGATTGTTTGCACAAAAATTATTTTAACTTGCCAGAAATTTTCAACAGCTAAATAAATGGAGCCCATATGGAAAAGCATGCTCAATTAATGTCTTGAATTGAGATCTATTAACTTCAACTGGTCTACCTGACCATGGAGCACAGTCCAGCAAGAAATTGCCAGCATGAAACTTCCCAAACCACTTTTGACACGTTCAATCAGTCATAGAACTTTCTCCATACACTGCACAACCTGTCTTTGCATTTCAGTTGTGTTTTTTTGTTTGTTTTATTTTGTTTCATTTGGGTCAATTGAAGTTGATAGTGATCAAATCAAGACATTAGTTGAGAACAATCGACATTATACCATGAGGGAGATAGTCAACATACTCAAAATATCCAAATCAATAAAGTTATTGGTGTAAGTGAAAAATGTGTCTTATTTCATGGAAAGAAAAACATATAGACTTTTTGGCCAACCCAATATAATTCTTCAGAATGAAATTACAATTTATTCTTTTATATATAACTAGCCTGGCAAATTAGCTACCTGAACATTTTAAATTCCCTTAAGTATCATGCTTACCTGGAAATTAGATTGAAATACACAGCAGTCAACACTCTTATAATGTCCCTTAAGCATAGTTATCTGTTCTCCTGAGTAAATTGTATAAACAGCAATGGTACTACCATATGGCACAAAAACAAATTCTGAACTGCAGCCACAGGAGACAGCAAATTTCAGTCCTTTTCTACTGTCATTATAAACTTTTCCATAATTCACCTGTAGGATGTAAAATGATAAAATTACTCATTTCTTAAATCTGAATTAAAAAGACAACAAAGATTAGAAGTATTTACTTAAAATAATAGAATATACTATAAAAAGCATTCTTACATATGTAAAGAAAATGACCAATGTTCTAATATAAAGGCCAATGATATGAATACACATTTCACATAAGAGAAATACAGAGAGTAAAAAAAAGCCACCAAAGCAAATGTTCACATTCAATCTTGATAGAAATAAAAATGCAAATTAAGGTATCCTTTAAGAATAATTTCCAACCATTTAGCAAAGATTTTAAGAAACCATAAGACAATATGGGTACAGGTGATGTAAACAAGTTGGTGGCACTGTAATTTGGTCATTCCTTCTAAAAGACCGAACTGTTTATTATGCAACAAAATACAAAGATATTCTTTTTGGAGGGGGACAACATTTTTATTTTAAAACATTTTTAATTATGATAAAATATACACATCAAAATTTGCCATCTTAACCATATATAAGTGTTCAGCTCAATGACCTTAAGAATATTCACAACTGTGCAATCATCACCACCATCAATCTCCACAACTCTTTTAATTTTGTGAAACTGAAACTGTGTACCCATTAAACAACAAATATATTCTTATTCCTTAACCTAGTAACTACTCCTGGGAATTTATGTTAGGAAAATAATTAAACAGCAAAAAGCTATATCCCCAGAGGAATCCAATGCAGCATTAACTCAAATGACAAAATAACTGAGAATATATGTAAATTTATAATAATATATTAATTCTATAGTTTATATGGCAATTAAAATAATAATTATGAAAATTGTGCTGAAAATAGGAGTAAAAGCTAAGCATAAAAAAACCACTGAAGCTCTGATTGGTGTGGCTCAGTGGATTGGGCAACTGATCAATGTTTTTCTCATATATCAATGCTTCTCTCCCTCCCTCTCTCCCTCTCTCTAAAAATAAATAAAATGTTTAACAAAAAAACCATAGAACCCAAATAGTGTGTATACTATAATTCCAGTTTAATATACATAAATATGCATTTGGTATAAAAATAAAAAATTTGCAACCATATGCCAAAGGTACAAGGTCCAGCATCACCTGAGCAGTCAGAAATGCAGAATTCTATGGCCTACCCCAATCCTACTGAATTAGAATCTTCATTTTAACAAGACCCCTGGGTGATCTGTAGGCTCATCAAGGTCTAAGAAGCTCTGGACTAAAGAAATTAACAGATTTACTTCCCACTGATAATTTAGATAAGCAGCTTAGGGTAGGTGCATAATAATTTGGGGATTATGAACATGCAGATCACCAAAATGTCCCTTTACTATGGCTAATACTAGAGTCTGAACAGTTATTTGTCTTCCTAAGGGTTGGGAGAAAGTGTGTGTGTGTGTGTGTGTACAAACACTGAGGTTCAGGTAGATTTCACTGATATGTAGAACCTACACTCCCCTTCCAGTTAACATGTGACAGAAATGAGAACAGGCATTCAGCTACCTCACTGCGCTGTGGTAGAGTGAATCTTTAAAACATTAAAACTTACAGTCAATAGACTTGTGTTTTTGAAACCCATTCCACATCCCCCTTTTTCTTTGCCTCTTATGAGCAATAAATTATTTAACCTCTGAGTTTCATTTTTCTAATGTTCAATGGAAGTAACATCATCATCAAAGTTATTATGAAAAATCAAATGAAATAATGCATATGAGAGCACCTAGGACACAAAGGTACAGTATTCAGTAAGTTCCTAGATTTAATAATTCCTAGATATATTTAAAAGTATTTAACATTCATTCTCATTTGCATCTTTTGATCCTACATGTACAATAATTTGTAGAATGCCATGGGTGGGGGGCGGGGATAGTGGACAAAACCCACAAATCTTCTCAACTAGCAATTCTCTATTCCTCCTAGAAAATTATGAACTGCCGGACTGTGATGGTTTCATTCATATTTATCAGAGCAACTAGCTACAGAACCTACATTCCTTCTAAAATGTGAAGTGGAAAATGCCGAATGAAGTACACTGAACCAGCTCACTAATTTTTACCTTTGTCCTTATGGATTCACCCTTCAATCCATCTTGCAAGTTATTGTCCTATTAATCCCTGTAAATCACTGCTGTGATTAAATCACCTGTGGGCTCAAAACTACTAATATCTTTTCAATGCCTATGGAATAAAGTTCTAATAACAGATTAATGAAAGGATTTACCTTTTACCAATGCTTACTATGTGTCCTATACTGTGCTCGGTGATTATCTAAGTTCCCATTTTATATCTATAAATACCATAAAAAGCAGTGTGATAGATGGCATGATCCATATTATTATGGAATTACTGTGGAGTAACAGGCTACCTTCGGCTATGAAGTCTTAAAGGTGGTATATACAGGCTTTGAAAAGATCTTGATAGGGCAGGAACATTACAGACTGGGGATATAATGATGGCAAATCCAATTCCCCATCTTATGTATCCCTTTTATTGTCCCAGAAAAAATATATATCTAGTCACTTAGTAAACACCTACACTGATGCAGATCCTATCACAAAGCTGCTCATTTTACTGTCAAACAGCATAATAATTACATAATAGTAATGACAGGCAACATTCACTAAAATGTCAACACTGGTAAGTATAAGACAATGTATTAAATGTTTTATGTGCATTTTCATGTAACATTCAAAACAATATTATGAGATAGGTAACATTTTATACAAAAAGAAAATAGAAAGGTTAAATATTTCAATCAAGGTTTCTTGGTTAGTAAATGACAGAATCAAAAACTGAATCTAGACTACATTAATGAAAAAGCACTGTGACACAGTGCTGTAAACTATTTTCTTTTAGTCCATAAGGTGATGATCACAGTACATTGTAATACAAATAAGCAGTATGGACTGAAAGAAAATAGGTGCTCTGGCAGCATCTATGCTAGACTAGAGGAGTCAGAGACATTCATTGTGCCTGAAAGGAATCTTGAAAGCTGAGAAGCAGCTAGGACAGGAAGGAGAGGAATGGTACCCTAAAGCAAAGGCAATAGTAAAATAGCGGAATGGAAGGGTGGGAAAGCATGCCCTATTTAAAAAATTCTAAGTAGTTCAGTATAGATAAGGACAGGGAAAAATGGGAAAGTGGCAAGACATAACGCTAGTGAGTACAGCTTATAAAGGCCTTGTGCACAAGAGGCAAAGACATTCAGTTTCAACAACCTGAGCATATTGAGGAAACACTGAAAAACTTCCACTGGGAGATGAGTTTGGGAAAAGTTAGAAAGTGATACAGTAATTAGAGACCATGAGGGCCCAGAGCGAGGTTGGAAGGGAAAAGAGGTATGAAAAAAATCAAGATGGGAGAATTAAAGGGTTTTGTAATTGATTTAACAGCTGGGATAAGGGACAAGGAAGAATAAAGGACAGACCCCAGTTTCTAGACATTGGTAACTAATGAATAATAATGCCAGTAACTAAACAGTAAGGACCAGAATGGCTATTTTGAAATTTTCTTCTTTTGTGCCTAAAGCTGCCTTTCTGCAAATTGTTCACTCTGTACTCTAAGGCAATGATCTCCAAAGTGCAGTTCCCACACCTTAGGGAGTCTGCAAAATGATCTATTAAGGTATGAGAAGAAAACAGAGAACTTCTATTTCATTTTAATCTAAAAAATAAGAAGTTAAGCTTTTATAAAATACACAGACCCACAACAGTATTTGTATATAATTCATAAATAATTATACATATATATTGGAAGCATGTATTTATATATCTTTTTTAAACCAATAAGGGCACTACTAATAAGGCAACACCAATATAATACTTATTATTTATGATATTTAATAGGTACAGTACTACTGTTTACATACTTCCATTTTACCCTTACAATTACTGTTTTGGTACATAATAATCCCAATTTACATGATGGAGACACTGAAACTCTTGAGTGTAGTCCTTCATGATGTCACTGTAAATAAATTGTCTAATGTCCTCGAATTACTACATGGCAGGACGGGAATTTGCTTCTTATTCTGTCTCACAACCCTTTAAATATTTGAAGACAGCGTGTTACTCTAAAGACAGTTACTTTTACTGGGATTGATGTCCAAAATTCCTTTAAGTGTTCTTTGTAGGTGAGCTTCTGGCCTACTCTAGTCACCTTTGCATGAACAACTTTTGCTTTGATCAAAGTCATTTTAAAATGTATTATCTATTTTAAACACACTATTCAAGATAAAAATTTATTAGTAAAAACGCAGAGGGTAAGGAGAGAAAAGTGGAATAAAATCACTTTAACAATGTATGTATTCAATACCATTTATATTTATCACATTTACCTTTGACACACATGCCAACCTACTTCTCCCAAGTGACCCTGTCATTTCTCCCCCCAAAAGTCTTGAGTGGCTCTCCACTTCATCCACCGAAAAAGCCTAACCCCATACAAAGACCCAGAAGCCTAAATGCTCTGGTGTCCTGTTCCTCCTCTCCTGTTCCTCTCCCACCTGCTTAGTCTATTCTAACACACCAGCACCTCAGATGTTCCTTGGGTATTTCAAGCATGCTCCGGCTCAGGGTCTTTGTATTTTCTTTCTTTCTTTGCCTGGAATGCCCTCCCTCCCAGATATCTGATGGATCACTCCTTCATTTCCTTTAGGTCAAATGTATCTTCTTAGTGAGACCTACCCTGACTACTCTATGGAAAAACAGCAACTCCAACTTCCTAATATTTTCTATGCCCATTTCTTTTCTTCATAGCACTTACCACGTTTACCACATATTTTACCCATCCATCTATCCCTCCAACCATCCATCCATTTATTGATCGGAAAGACTGATGTCTTTCTTCCTCTCCCTGGAATGTAAGCTCCATGAGGATAAGACTCTTCTATGTTTTGTTTACTGCTGTATAATACTGCCTGGCAAATAGGAAATGCTTAAAAAATAGTTATTCAACAAATAAAAAAAAAAAAGAAGGTATGACCTAATTAGAAATGGAAGACTTTGAACTAATTTGCAATGCCTGCGTCTCTAGCCTGAGACACAATGAAGAAGCGTCTCCTAAAGAACAAGAAGACACTGTACAAACAACTTTGATCACACAGTAAAATTAGTATTTAATTAAGGAAGTGACACCCAGAGTACATGAAAGTGAATTAGCTAGAAAGAACGACTAAAGAAAGGAACATTATTAATATTCCTTAACATTATTAAGTATTAAACAAATGCTTTAGAATCCAAGTGCCCATCAATAGATGAGTGGATAAAAAAGCTGGAATGTATATATATACAACAGAATATTACTCAGCCATCTAAAAAAAAATGAAATCTTACCATTTGCCGCAGCATAGATGAACCTAGAAGGTATTATGCTTACTGAAATAAGCCAGAGAAAGACAAATAACACATGATTTCATCTAAAGAACAAAATAAATGAACAAACAAAATAGAAACAGACTCACAGATGGAGAGAATAGACTGATGGTTGCCAGATAGGAGGAGGACTGGAGGACTGGGTAAAATAGGTAAAGGGATTAAGAAGTACAAATTTTTAGTCACAAAATAGTCACAGGGATGTAAAGTACAGGATAGGAAATATGGTCGATAACATCATAATTATTATGTATAGTGTCAGGTAGGTACTTAAAATATCGGGGGATCATTTTATAAAGTACTTGTATATAATTGTCTAACCACTATGTTGTGCATCTGAAACTGATACAAAATAATATTGAATATAAACTGTAACTAAAACCCCCCACAAAAGTAATACTTTAAGAAGTGTGGGTATAATTAGCATTATGATGACAGTAAAATCTAGTGTTGCTTTCCACCTGTGTAAACTCAGGCAAGTTACCTATTTTATGTCTCATTTCCTCATGTGCATAATGGCTATTTTAACAAGAACCGCACTGATAGTGTTGATTAAATGAGATCATATACGCTCCAGCACATATATTAAATGTTAATTTTTATTAGCACAGGATCTGGCACATAACTCTCAATAAATATAAAGTGTCAAATTTTATACTATATGTGACTTATAAACAAAATCCAAAATTAGTACACAGAACATATAGTATTTTAATACTAAAATGTGTTTCAAAGGTGCTAGATTCTTAACTGGTAATTGATTTCTAATATTTTTTGAAAATTCATGTTATGGTCCTTGCCAGGCACACCTACAGTTTTGTTACTTTGTATCAGTTGTTCCCAATCTTTTATGCACAGTGGATCAGTAGAGCAACACTCCTCTACTATGTGGGGAGACTGTGGTGAGGGTGAGGTGGGGTACATTGTCTTGAGTTGTTAATTACTAGTTCAGATAATGCAAAAATGTTATAAAAAGAAAGCTGTGATTCAGAGTTAAGAAACAGAGTTAAAACTACAGAAAAAAAATCAAGTGTATGACACAGATCGATTTCATTATTTTACATTCGAAAGGTGGATGTATTTAAAAATCTCTTACCAGTGTGTTCTCTCCACTGGAACTGTTCCAGAGCCTCATTCGATTATCTGTACCGACAGTGAGGAGGTGAAGCCCATCACTTGTAAAACACAAGCCATTAACTTTCCCATTATGAGCGGTGTTTGCTGCAATGAAAAATACAATTCTGTTTATCTGTTCTTGTACTCAGCACACATTTAATACTTGTTGATCTACTTATTTAAACATACTAAAGGGCAACTACTTGAATTACTTAAAATATATAGTGGATTATATTTAAAATTAATCATCCCTTTGGATTTTTTTTAAATATGATAAGCTACTGTATTTTGCTGTGTATAATACACTCTTTTTTGCCCAAATTTTTGAGGGAAAAAAATAAGGATCAGCATTATACATGGGCAGCACCTGAAATACCTTGCATCTGTTCTTGTGTTTTGTAATTATTTGTTACTTAAAATTCCTTGTACCATAATATGTTCAAAAATAAATGCCAAAATTCCTTTATAAAACAAAAAACAAGTATCTAAATATAAATAGATAAAAGGCTGAATTAAAAAATTAAAACAAAAGATTTTTTTCCTGAAGGTTTGGACCAAAAACCTGGTGCACATTATACATGGGAGTGTATTATACACAGCAAAATATATTATATAAATTAGAACTATAAATATAGAGGAAAACTGAAAAACCAAAGGGAGAAAATTCTGCCAATATATTTGTCTTTAAAAAGTAAGCTGTACTATAAAACTCAATTACATAGTTTAACACTAAAATTTTAAATTAAGCACCTTTCAAACTTCTTATATATTATTTCTATTTTGAATCTAAAAATCAATCCACAGAATATTAAAAATCATTAATATACTACTTCCTATTAAAAAACTTTAACAAGAAAAGAGAACTGTTCTTGTCTCAATCAAAATCTATATTAGTTTTAAAATAAGTTTGAAAAAACATAATTCTCAATAGCCTTATTTATTTAAATAAAGAGATTATTTAAAAATCATAGATTTTATATATTCTTCCTTATATATTTCTGACCCAGAATTAATTGTGAATCAGAATTTTAATGTACACAAAAATTAAATTCTATTGAAAAAAATACAGTTGCAGTATTTTATTTCCTGGATTGCAGCTGACATATTTAACACAACTTACAAATTTTATCGTGACACAATGGCCACTAAATGTCACTATTCCTTTAACTTACTACTTCCTAAGTGGCACTAAATTTGTATAAGTTAGCATCATTGGAGAAAGAAAAAGGTAACAAGTTAATCCAGAAAAGTTTCTCCACTTGAAAATTCAGCAACAGATGAAATGCCATACTTACTTGTATCTTAAAGAAAGACAACCAAAATTTATTTAAGTTATGAAATTGATTCACTGTGAATGACTTTAAAAAAATCACAAAATTTGAAATTGTCAATATACATTTATTATTTGGTTTCACTCAAAATTTTCAAACAAAAATACTATTTTTTTTATATTTCTCTATTAGTGCATTCTTCATTACCTGATTCAACAGCTTGTGAGTTTTTCCCATTATGCTGATCAAGAGTAATCAGACATCCTGATGCTCTCCTCACATCCCATAATTTCACTCTACTGTCGGCACTGAGAAGAAATAAATGTTACATTGACATATACAACTAGCACAGTGACTGCACCCTCTTCACCTACCTTTCCAGTACTATGGCACATAAAGGGCTCAGGATATTTGTACATTTGGATTATTTTCAGCAAATATTCAATAGTCAATAGGAGCACAAAGAAATAAAATTTTTTAAAAAAGTAACCTTTTCTTAGATCACAAGGACAGAATTCTGCTACTTTTCATTTTGTTTTTAATGACATGAACATCTTTCTCCCCAAAGACTAGTTAGGCTTAGAGCTCGATACTTATTTAAGCAACTTTGTCACTACATCCTTACTATTTTTATTATTCAAATGTTGTCTAGACAATCAAGCAGTTAACTAATTTCCTTTTGCTTCAGGATCCATTTCATGAATTTGGTGGTATTTTTTTAATGTGATAAAAACATCAGAACAAAATGAATAATAAGAATAATGTATGTTTATTTGACTTTCTGTACTTAAATAATCTTTGCCCAATATACAAGAAAGAAACTTCATGTTTTCTGGAAATTAGATATTTATTTTAATTTTAGAGGAAAAACCATGATCACACATTATTTTCAGCTTCTAAACTACTCCTAAAAAAGTATTGATCAGTTCAACTTATGCTTTCATATCCTCACAAAGACCTCAACAATATTCTAACCCACTGGGTTTATCTAGGCCATTTTAATTGGAAAACCATTGCATTGCATTTTATAAACCTATTCCTCATTAAAAGGTAAATTGTATATATGATTGGGCTGGTCAAAAAGTTCATTTGGTTTTCTCCATAAACTAGCTCTAGGACCACTTAGTTGTCTTTAACTTCATTCAAAACAATTTTGTTAGATTGTATCGTGACAGCTGTCATATCAGCATGCATTAAAAAAAAAGACATCAAAATTGGTGGATTTTTGTGTAGTCATTTTAATACTGAAGGAGGAAGAAAATAAGCAACATTTTTGGCATATCATGCTTTAGTATTTCAAGATAGGTAAAAATGCAACTGAAACTCAAAATAAGATTTGTGCCATATATGGAAAAGGTGCTGTGACTGATCGAATGTGTCAAAAATGGTTCGAAAAGTTTTGTGCTGGTGATTTCTTGCTAGACAACACTCCACGGTCAGGTAGCCCAGTTGAAGCTGACAGCAATCAAGCCAAGACATTAAATGAGAACAGTCAATGTTATACCATGTGGGAGATAGCTGATATACTCAAAATATCCATATCAATAAGGTTATTAATGGAAGTGAAAAATGTGTCTTTTATGGAAAAAAATAAAAGTTTTGGCTAATTTTACACACACACACACACACACACACACAGCCTCGATTCATTTCACAGATCACCATCAAGGCTAGCCAATCAGAATAGTAAGCAAAAAACTAGCATTTTCCATTCTCAAGTTGGTTTTCTTTCTGGGGAAAACGTGTGCCATGGGATAAGCCTGAGGATTTAAGTCTCTTCTGAAACAGATTAAAGATATCTGACTCCTAACACTGATTACTAATTCATTCTGGTACTGATTCAAATTCCTAGGGTACTCTGAGGACCAAATGCCTCTTAGCCTCCCTGTGATTTGAAGCAAAGCCAGTTAGGGAGAAACAATGTAAATTCACCCTAACATGGACCCACAACGAGAACCTAGCTCCTCACCATCACACCTCTTTAGCCAGCCTCTTAAAGCTACATTGTAGATTTTGTTCTACTTCAGAAATTTTAAATTTCAATACAACATTCTGCAAACTATTAACAAATAGTCTTTGGGGACCAAACTGTGACAGAGAGGGAGGGCTAGAAGCTTTACAAAAATCCAGATATCTTTATAAAACTAATCTGAATAACTTTTGTAATAATTCTGCAAAATGTTTTATTAAAATATCTATATCAAAAATTTTGGCTACTACTTCTTACCCTTCAGTTTTTTTATTTTCTTGCTCTAATACACATACTTCTTCTATCTCATTAGGTCACTGATCCCCTTCTATAAACCTTTTAGTAATTTTTTTTAAAGATTTTATTTCTTTTTAGAGAGAGGGGAAGGGAGGGAGAAAGAGAGGGTGAGAACCATCAAAGTGTGGCTGCCTCTTGCGCACCCGCAACTGGGGACCTGGCCTGCAACCCAAGCACGTGCCCTGACTGGGAACTGAACAGGGGACCTTTTGATTTGCAGGCCAGCACTCAGTCCACTGGGCTACACCAGCCAGGGCCCTTTTTGTGATTTTATTTCCTTCCTTACACCCACGACTTCAACAGTTTTCACACAATTGTTTAGTCTGTGTCATTCAATGTTTTGATTTCTGTAGCTTAGTACACAGCTGTGGTCCACACCTTCAACTAAGCACACAACACTGACCAGCATTCTTATGGGTCCCTAAAAAGATCTCTCGCCCAAGTGTTAAGACTGTTCATCCAAATCTTTACTACTTTCCTTTAAAATTCCATCCCCATTCCAGTATTTTCAATAGATGACATGAAGTTCTACTCCACTAAAAAACAACAGAGGCCACTAGGTTTGCACTTCATGAACTCACTGCAAAGTCACAAATTAAACTGGATTCATGTCTACCCTTACCTCCATCCATTTAGTCTCCCAATGCCCTTCATGTGTCAAATCAGGTGTGTCCCTTCTACCTGGACCCTTGACACCATCCTCTTCCATCTGTTTAAGGTCTTGAGGTAACAACTATTCCCTCCATTTCTTACCTTCACCAATTCTTCCTTACTGATACTTTTCTTCTCAGCATTTAAACAGGAAAGACTCTTCCCTCCAGCAAATAAAACCCCCCAAGCCCCCGCTCCTCTCAGAGTTAAGTGCTTCTGCTCTCTTTTCCCACATTACACCTCTCAGAGCTGTAACTCTATTAGAGCATTTTCAGTATGTCCTGTAATCGCTGATTTTTTTTTTTGACTACTCCCCATAGACTGTTAGCTTCTTGAAGGGCACATGCCTTGATTTAACTGTGGCCCTAGCACGGTGTTTGGCACATGGTAGAAAGTCATTAAATATTAGTAAATCGAATCAGTGAATTGACAGATGTGTCCAATCAGATTCAAAGTAATTCTGAATTAAAGAAAGTGGATAAAAAGCTACTGTTTTTAAATGAATAGTGCTATACTTGTATATGCAAAATAGACATAACAGTTATTTTATTGTTTCAGCAGTATTACATTTACATTGCTACATAAATTCTGTTTTCTCTATTTTAAAAAGTGAGCACCTTCAAGAAGCACAGTGAATATCAGAATTATGATGCCAAGGAAGATTTCTTCTGGTGTTATTAATTAAAACCTGTAACTCAATTATTTTATTTTTAAGGACCCAAATAATAACAAAACATGCATCTTACATAAATGCAGTCTTTCATTACATAAGTGAAAATGTAGTTTTTCATTAATTATTAACTTCAAGACCAAATTATCTGCAATTTACCTTGCAGTTGCCAAGATATGTTCATAACGTGGTGACCAGGAAACTGCCAATATTTCTTGTCTGTGACCTGCAAAAACAACTGTATGAAAAATCTTGCAAAATATTTGAAAAATCAAAAGGTAAAGTACAATTATTTTTTTGATTCTGAAGAAAGTAAAAATATTAAAAACACATTGATAAACAATCTGTTTAAATATTAATGTGAAATCTATAGGGCATTTCTCACACATGGTATTTTATTATAGAAGACCTGGTTTTGCTGTGGAAAGAACAGGCAGAGCAAGTGATTCTTTCTTTTCAAATTCAGCTGTTGGCCTAGTAAAACTCATCCATCGACAGCTGATAGAGCTCAAGCTCACTTACTTATCTCTACAGCAAAAGCCACTGCAACAAACCGTACAGGATAAACATGCTAAACAACAAAAGAAGTTTTCTAACTTTTCAGGAAGTTATAAAACAAAAAATTATTTTAATTCATAACTATGAAAAAACATATAAAAATTTTTTCTACAAAGCACAAGTGCTGAGTTCACAGGATAAGTGATGTTTAGCATCTTAATTCACTTTTACTTAACTATTCAAATCAGTTATTTTAATCTACCTAGTTTATAGCAAATAGAAACATGATAATATAAAACAAATGTTATATCTTCCCCCAAGTTTCCCTTACATATTAAGTGTTTCTCTGAGATGAATAAAGATGTTATATTTCTGACTTACATGCCATTCTTTCATTGTTTAGAATTAGATGATCTAATATCAATAAAAAGTAGCAAAAATAATTTAAATTAATATAACTTTACCAAAGTATTATTTTAATACTGCTCTGGCTGAGTAAAGAATCTACTCAGCCAGAGCAATATTACACTATGCTCATGAGACAAATGTACTCATTTAAGTTTCATAAAAAGTTTATTTTTTCACATGTAGAAATAACACAGTTTTGAGTTAGACACTTGAGCTCCCCCTATGGTGACTGTTCATGTAAATGTCTCCTAAATAGTTCAGTCTTATAAGAATAATGCACAGAAGGATCTTTATTTCCCTGCTGACTTTTAACGACTACCACAAAATACATCAGTCATGTCAGTTACAAAGAATACATTGTTAGTAATGTTTCTTTTTATTGAATGTATTCAAAGTAATTGTTGTTACAAATAAAAAATACCCTGTAGAATGTGGCAACAGGATCCAGACTTTAAGTCACAAAGTTGTACTTTAGGCCCTCTAGTACCAACTGTAAAACAAAAATAAGGATGGTTAAAGATAATTTTATTTTAAGTCATCACCAAAAGGAAATAAGAAACTACCATTATGAATTATGGCCTTTTCACTGCATCCACACAGAAATATGAAAATGTATTCTAAAAATGCACTTCAAATGCATTTTTGCTTTCACTTTTAATGTTTATAATTAGAAAACTTATTTTAATAGTAGTTACATTTTAGTACTAAAACAACTCTATTATTGCATTATTTTTTAACATTTAATTTAGAAATAATTATATTTGCTTACAGAAAGTTGCAAAGATAGTATGGAGAGGCCCTTGTTTCCACTTCAGTCAAGTTCCCTCAGTAGTAACGTTAGGTAACTATAGTACAATATCAAATCCAGGAAATTTGTATTGGTACAATGTGGTATATAATTCCATGCTATTTTATCACCTTCAGTTATTTTATTTTAATAGCTCAGGTTTTCCAAGATAATGAAATACTTCCAATCACTAGTAGTAGATTCATAGACACTCTGGACACAGAAAGAGTGGACTCCAAAGATAATTTTATGCCCGGCTCTTCTCTAAGATGAAGTAGCTGACTGATGTCTGGAGCTAAGGAGATTCAGGCAGCACCAGAGAATAATAAAATTACAGGGACCTGATCCCTGATACCAGAAAAAAATTTTTCTTCCAAAATCATGGAAATTTTGTTGCAGGTACTTTCATAAAAATGGATGTTTAATTTGAATCACACGATTTTAGAGAAAAGGAAATAATTTCCTCATTTTATTGTATCAAATTGAAAAAGTTGTCAAATTTTGTTCATGTAAAATCTTTGAAACTTTGGTGGTTTATAAGTGATTTTCTGAGAACAGAAATGTACCTTCTTAACCAATCTTTGGTTCCTACCCATTAGCACAATGCCTGACTTGCATAATTACTATTAAACTGAATATAAACAGCAACATGCACTTAAGTATTTTCTAAAAAAAGAATTTTGTTCTTCATCTGGGTTAAAATATCTATATCAAAACTAACTAGATATGAAAAGGGAGAAAGTTTTCAAAATGTTACAGAACAAAAGAATACATGTACAAACCTGCTACCAAAGAGTGCTTGGTGGCGACTGGAGACATATGATGACTATAAACTGTTTCTTCAAAATTAAATACATCTGCAGTCTGAAAATCAAAAGACATTTTTAAAGTGTAAGTTCTAATTACAGTGACAAATGCAACAAATTTTCTATTATTTTCAAATTGTTCGCAATTTTTAAATTGACTGCTAGCAACTTATTTGACATAGGAATGGTAATACCCTTAAAAACCTGATCATTTGAAATCCTATGTTATTTATGACATTTTTCTCCCTCTTGTGAGAAAAATAGTTTTTCTTTAGCAAATCACAGAGATTAAGATTACAGACACCCCCCCCCCCCGCACATCATCTTCCTCTCTACCCCATTTGGAGACTTCAGCATCTACACAGATGATCTAACCAGTGCTCTGCATTTTAGTTTCATACAAGGTCGGCTACCACGCCCAGGATACTCTCTCATCACCTCCTTTCAAATCATACATTTCAGTTATATCCAACTACAATCACCTGCTGTTCACTTTCAGCTCCCCCCCCACACCTACTTCCAGGACACCCAAATAAAGCCTACACCTCCTATCGGTACTTCCCGTCTTCACTTTCCCTTCTTGAGCCTGGATTCCAAGGTCTGTCTGATACTTCAACTGCCAGTATCTTCAACTCTTCTGCTGTTATCCTGCATTTACACTAGTCGAGACCTCAACCCTCGATGACTCCAAATGTCTGCCTTCTGTGCACCTACACTCAGGTTGATCTACATCAGAGGTTAGCAAACATTTTCCATAAAGCATCAGGCTGTAAATATTATAGGCTTTGAGGGCCAGCTACTCATTTCTGACATCGGTGCATCAAAGTGGAAACAGACAACAAATGAGCATGTCTGTGTTCCAATAATACTTCATTTACAAAAAGAGGCCATGAGCCAAACTTGGCCTGTGGGCTGCAGTTAGCTGACCTCTGTTCTACCCTAGTGAAGTAAGTTTTTTTAAAGATTATTTATGTATTTATTTATTTTTAGAGAGAGGGAAAGGGAGAGAAAAAGAGAAGGAGAGAAACGTCAATGTGTGGTTGCCTCTCGAGGCGTCCCCTAAAGAGGACATGGCCTGCAAGCCAGGCATGTGTCCTGACAGGGAATCGAACCGGTGACCCCTTGGTTCACAGGCCTGTGCTCAAGCCTCTGAGCCACACCAGCCAGGGCGTGGTTCTACCTTTATAATAAGGTAGACTGGTTATCACCATAAAAGATCATTAATCTCAACAGGGCTTTCAGTATTGACTGCCAGTCCTACAATAATTCTCTGCATTCTTGCAATAGTTGTAGCTATTTCAAACTTTCTGCACTCTCTCTGTAATATCTGTAGCTATTTCAAACTTTCTGTACTTCTTCTGCAATATTTGTAGTTATTTCAAACTTTCTGCACTTTCCACAAACACCTCTACTTGGTCACAACCGGTGGATCTGATCTTATATTCCAAAGAGAAAACAGAAGCCAATCAATAAGAATTCTCTTAATGTCTTATCAACAAGCTTACAAACATATTTGCTTGCACTTAGCCTTTTTCCTTCTTCACTCCTGGTACCATAGAAAAAATGATCCCTATTCACATTTAAAGGAAATGTGTTCAGATACCTATTAGCATTGCCAGAAATCTCATCCTATACATTATCTCCTCTATGTCCCAGGTATCTATAACCTCTCCCTTGCTACAGGATCATTCCCATCAGCACTAAAAAAATGTTCAAGTTCCTTTCATCTTAATAGCACCCCCTACCAAAGACACATACACACACACACACACCCTTTCACCCAAATTTCTCCTATTTTTTTTATAGTATATAGAAAAGAAAAATCCTGTAATTTGTATGGAACTGCAAATGATCCCAAACAGCGAGAGTAATTTTGAGACAGAAAAACAAAGCTGTAAGTATCACATTTCCTGATTTGAAACTATATTACCAAACAGTATGGTGTTGGCAGAAAAACAGACACACAAATCAAAAAAAGAATAGAAAGCCCAGAAATAAACCCAGGCATCTATGGTCAATTAATTTACAACTAAGGAGAGTCTCTTCAATAAATGTTGAAAAAACTGGACAAACACATGCAAAAAAAATTCTTATATCATACACATAAATTAACTCAAAATGAATTAAAGACTTGAATTTAAGACCTGAAATCATACGAATCCTAGAAGAACACATAGGGATAAGCTACTTGACTATGATTGTTTGGATTCGATAACAAAAGCAAAAGTAAATATAAAACCTAAAACCTTTGGCACAGCAAAGGAAACCATCAACAAAATGAAAAGGCATTGACAGAATGGAAGGTAATATTTTCAAACCATGTATCTAATAAAGGGCTAATATCTAAAATACACAAAATAGTCATTCAACTCAATAGCAAACCCCACCTCCCAAAGAATCCAATTAAAAAAAGAAAAGAGTAGCTAAATAATTTTTTCAAAGAAGACACAAATGGCCAACAGGTACATGAAAAGGTACTCAACATCCCTAAGCAACAGGGAAATGCAAATCAAAATCACAATGAGATATTATCTCACACCTTTTAGATAATAGTAAGTTATTATAAAAAAGACAAGAAGTAGCAAATGTTTACAAGGATGGGGAAGAAACCCTTGTACACTGTTGGTGTAGCCACTATGGAAAACAGTATGGAGGTTCCTCAAAAAGTTAAAAATAGAACTATCATACGATCCAGCAATTCCACTTCAGGATATTCATTCAAAGAGAACAAAGGCACTAATTTGAAAAGATATACACTGCCCCATGTTCACTGCAACTTTATTTTATATATGTGAATATTAGCCACGAGAAAGGAGGAAATCCTGCCATTTGTGACAACATGGACGGGCCTTGAGGGAGTTAATGCTAAGTGAAGTCAGTCAGCGAAAGAAAAACAAATACTGGTTGATCTCTTTTATATGTGCAATCTAAGAAAGCCAAACTCACAGAAGCAGAATGAAGTGGTGGTTACCAGGGGCTGGAAAGTGGGAGATATGGGAAGGTGCTGGTCAAAGGGCCCATATTTCCAGCTGTAGGACAAGTAACAGAAAATGTTGCCTAGGGAAGAGGACTTGAGGCAGGGGGTACAATACAATGAAGGTATGATCAGGGGCAAAAGGAGATCAGTTTAGTGGCAGCAAGACATTTATGCAAAAAGAGGTAGAAGCTAAAGTTGAGGGACTAGCAGGTGAGGTTATGGACAACTTAGACTGTCAGGCTGAATTTAGACAAGGGAAGTCACTAGTGGACTTGGGACAGATAGGATGAAACAGCTTTACAGTAAGATTAATTCTGGGGTAGAACTTATGATGGAAACATGGGAAGAAAAACACAGGGGAACTAGTTAGCAGTTTTTGGTAGTAGTCTAGATATATGGTAATGGTGAGGGAAAAAGAAAAAGAGAAATATGTGAATATGAAGAAAAATTGCTAAGATTTGAGTACTAAATGGATGTGATTAGCAATCAGTTTGGAACAAATTAAGTTTGAGGAGATGGCACTACAGCTAGAAAATATGCGACTAGAGCTCAGGGAAAAAATTAACACTTGAAATATAAATTTGACCAAATATCATGAAAACTATTACCTACTGTTGACCTTTACTAGGCTAAAATATTCATAACTTTCTTTTCCTTTAAGTTTTTAGGTCAACAGGAGATAAATCCAATTTTCTTCCTTAGATCATGAGATCATAGTAGTTTTAAATAATAACAATAACAGCTAATGTTTTTTGAGCACTTATATGCTAGGCAGTGATCTAGTTTCTTTACAAATATTTTGCCCTATTTTGTCTTAACTATTCTGTAAGATACAATCATTACCTACATTCACAGATAAGGAAACAAAAAGAGAGAGGTTCAGATACTAGTCAGGAGCAAACTCAAGATATGAATTCAAACAATCTAATTCTTCTTAACCACTATACTGATTTCACATTATTACGTGACATCTTAGCAAATAATCACACTAAAATGGTTTAGGATTAAATTCTCCTTCATCCAACAGTGCCATTTGGAAAGGTTTTAATATACTTACTCGTAACGTATTTGTATCCCATACTTTCAGAGTTTTATCAAATGAACTTGATGTGAACATGCCAGTGTCATGAGGATACCACTGTACAGTCTCCACACTATATTTGTGAACATCAGGGTGATTTCTACAAAACAGCAACCAAAATTTAGAGATAACTGACTTACATGAGTTTGGAACTTATAGTGTATCAACAAATAGCAGTTTCAGGAAGGATGACATGAATCGGCAAACCTAGATCACATGCCCATGCCCTAGCTGTCCAGAGAAAGAGAATGTTCAGGCACGTCTAGTTCCAGGATTCCCTAGTGTGATGTGGAGGCCTGCTTCTTATTGAGGCCTTTAAAGTCCGACATTTCCTATTCATGTACCACAGCCCGTGGGGACCAGCCAGCTACACTGGACCTATTTATGGAGGGGGCAGTGATTTCTCCTTACTGGAAGACATACCTATTCTGGTTTTGGATTTGCTCTTCCCAATACTATTTCATCAACACTATCATTCTTAGATTAGAATTGTTCAATGCCTCACATAGTTCCAGGGTACCCCCAAATTGCTTCTGATCAAGGAATTTACTTTATGACAAAAAAGGCAACTGTAATGCCCATGGGATTCAGCACTCTCAAGTAACCCACCACCCATAGAAGCAGCACGGTCTATTTCTGACTCAGTTATGATACAGCTACAATACACCACCTTGTGAGGGAGATATGCAGTCCTGAAGGATACAGTATATGCTCTGAACCAGTGGTGACACAATCTGTATGTGTCACTTTACTGAATCTTCATTCAAACAAAATGGCTGTTAAGAAACACAGGATAATGGAAGGACACTTGAACACTTAGTATTTAGTGTCAAGAATTATTGTGTATGTGAGATAATGATACTGTGGTTATGATAAAGTCTTTATCTTTAGAGATACAAATAATTGTGAATAAATGCTTCTGGGTTTGCTTTAAAATAATCCTCACAGTGGGTGTGTGGGGTAGAGATGAAACAAGATTAGTTATGACTGATAGGTGTTAAGATAAAAGTTAACAGAAGACTACTGCGACTGTGTGAAGATAGGACCATCATGAATTCCAGTTCCTTAAGGTGACAGCCTGGATCACAATATAAAAGACACTGAACACCTGTAGTGCTACCTGAAAAATGAAAGTCTTGAGTGCCAGTTCTGCTTTTGAGACAGCTGCAAAAATAAAAGGACTGTATTGCCTACCCATATTTTCTTTCATATATATATATGAAATACATATATTTCAACTAATTTAATTTTCCCTTTCTTTCCTCTCTCTTACCTCCATTAGTTTATTAGGTTAACTATACAACTGAGTCCATAGGTTGCATTGATACTGATAAAAGATCAGGTAAAACTAGTGGAAAAATGGATATTATCTTGAACTGGAGCTGGATGTGGTAACTAAATAGACTTTTGGTGATCACTCTTTGAAGAAGAGGATGATATATTTTGGTTGAATAATGGGTACTTGTATTAGGTTAGGCTGGAACTTTTCTGTCCCCCGCAAAAAGGAGGGGTAAGCATGGGAATAAAATTGAACACAGATGTTGGACAGCCACATGGAGGGACTATAGTGGATATGTGCCCTTTTCTTGGCTGCTGAGCATACAAACTCCTCCTGTTACAGGGAAATCCCCTGTGTTTTACTGAAAGACAGGAAGGACCCTGCTTCTCGCCACAGAAAGCAATAGACTCCAGACATTCCCTTTCCCTTCCCCTTCGGCAGCAAAGGCATGGATATGTGTCCTGGGCTTCATCAATCTTGCCAGGGACTCTGAAACTCTAGCTAGGAGTGCAAACACTAGGGAGAGTTAGCAATTGTTCAGGGCTGTGGAGTTGAGAGTCTGTGTTGGTGACATGTAGCAGAAACTAAATTGCCCCTGTGTTGTGACCCTGACCGTGTTCTCTATCCTAGTTTCTCTTGATTTTGCTCATTTTTCCACATTTTCTGCCAGGTATATGAGACACTATCATATTTGGCTGAGTATAATGAGCACATTCTTGCCCAAATTTTTGAGGAAATATAAGGATGTGTATTATACATAGGTAGTACTAATTCCATATCTATGTAAATGTTTTTAATTCTTTTATTTATGCTTATGCATGAAAGTGTAACTCTAGAAAGCAATAACAATATCCGTATGCAAAATAATACCCTGGAATACAATAATTGGTTCTACTGAACTTATGAAGAACTTGCAATGAAAGCAGTTTTGGCAACCATTCAACGAAATGAAACGCAGAGTGATGTACTGTTATCCACAAAGAAAGATAGATGATGTCGACTGTTACTCACTTGATGAGACAAATGATGCTGAAAAATTGAATTAAAAAATTAAAATGAAATATTTTTTTCCTGAAAGTTTGGGCCAAAAACACGGGTGCTCATTATACGTGGGAGCACATTATACACAGCAAAATATGATAATTATCTTTCCAATAAATTTTTTAAACCAATTTTCTAATAAATTTCTGCTTAAAATAAGCAGAATTAAGTTCTGTTTGATCCTAAGATCTTATGTATACAGAGATTTCTCCAGTTTTAAATAAAACAAATCTTTAATGTATTGATCGCAAAAGGTCATTTATATTTTAAATTTAATAGGACAAAATACTATATTATTCCTTTACTATGTATGATTTGTTATTCTCATTCACATTTAGTAAGAATTTTGGTAGAAGAAAGGAATCTTTTTGGTGTTTAAGAACAAACAGGTTAAGTAAAGCCAAAATAAATATCAGGAAATAGTCTAAGCCACAGTAACTCAACAACAATTTTTACTGAAGTTATTGTTTAAAGTTAGTTTATAAAGTCTCTGGATGTAAATGTTCTACTTAAAACTCATTCTGTAAATATGCTCACTACATGCCCATTTACATTCAAAGTCATACTTTTAAAAACAGAGTTTGAATCCAAGAAGAAAGTCATAGTAAAGCAAAAGACTCATGCACTAAGCATTTACTTGAGTTTACACATCCGAAAAGCAAACCATAGTACTTTATGGAACAACATTATACAGCATATGGTATATATCAGAATGCTATTTTTTTCCATAACGAACTAAACAATGTTAAATGTTAACTAAGATAAAATAAGATAAAAAGGAATTTAATTAATATGACTGTCTTACACTTATGAATTTAGATTTTTTTTTTGGTGGGAGTGAAGAATACAATATTTTTCTCAGAATGCACATTTTAAGTATTTGAGGTGGTATCTTGCTTCATACAGTTTTCCTATAACTATATTTCCATTCACACAGTGGCTTTACATTTTTCAGTGTGCTTTTTGAAAGATATTTCATTTAATTCCTGTAGAAAACTAGTAGAATAATCTGAGGCTCAGAAATATTTCCTAAATCTATATTTCCAAAGTAAAGTACCAGAGCCAAGAAATGATGATAAATCTCCTCACAAACAATTCATGGACTTACACACCTAGTCTAACACCTTGGGTACAGCTGTAATACAGAGTGGTTGTTGATATTAATGTTCAGGAGGTTTTTCCTCTTAAAAGCATTTTCTCAACATTTATTCCTGTAAATTCAAAGGTCTGCTCAACATAAAATCAGGTACAAGTGACAAAAATTAAGTGACCATTATGAGCAAATTATAACAAAGTCTCAAAACATTTAATTCAAGACAAAAATAATTTTCACAAGACTGCAAAGACAGTAAAGAACAGTCAAAAAACTCAAGACAAAGAGAGGTATGTTTTTTAAGGTAGGAAGCTTGGAGTAATTAATTAGGTAAGAGCCCATGTGTGCATCTGTGCGTCTGTCTGGTGAGGGATTGCCATTAAATGTATTGCTTCTAGAGATTAATCTTTTTGTTTGATTAATATCAACTGAAAATCTAATTTGTGTTTATAATTAGCTGAAATACTCATAAAGGAATCTTACACTAAAAGTACTAAAAATAGGTCACTGAAAAGTGCTATGTAGGTATGGGGAAAGAAAGCACCTAATCAAAAGTTTTAAAATAAAATCCTTTTGAAAACTGATGCCAAAGTTGTTTTAGAAAAGTCACATTAAAAACAGCTACACTTGAATTTCAGTTATTGTTTTTAAGAAAATGTCAAGGGATATCCATGTAAATTTAGCATGTGAACAAGTTGCGTAAGACATTCATATGACTATTTTCATAGTTTTCCTTAGAAGCACAAAAACGCTCAACTGTTTATAAATTCAGGAATTACATTTTTAATACACACCTGTCAACAGAACACAGTGCTTTACATGTGTAATAAGGTTGTCTGCTGTAGTTCTCAAGATCATAAAGAACAATCACACCATCTGAACCACCTGACAACATGCTAATAATAAAAAAGTTAACATTAATTTATCATCTTATGTAGTTCATTTATAATTACATATTTCTTAAAATTATTGATCTTTAAACATCCAAACATATCATGCCCACAAATACTGAGTAAAAATTAATATAGATTTCACTAAATTTTCTTAATCTAGTATTTGTAGAATGAAAATGGAAAGATTTATGTGACCATTTAAAATTTACCTTCATGATACCAAAAAGAGAGTAGAAACATGATGGCAAAAGATACTTCTTACTAGAAAGTAAAATATTACAAAGTAATTTTAATTGTCTTAATTATAATTGTGCTAAATAAAAGTGGAATCAGACAGAGCAGCTATTACTACTGATGCTAGCTAGCTATCTGATCCTGGGCAAGTTATTTCACCTGTTTCAGCCTTAAACATTTTAGAAAAAGGGGGATGGTTTCATTTAAATCATAAAGTTGATGTAAATATAAAATAATCTTCAAAGTGCCTTTATATTGCTTGTCAAAAAAAACGGGCTCAATAAATGTTAAATTCCTTCTGTTACGAACGTTTTTACTCAATTCATTCCACTTGGATACCTGCAATAAGCAAGGCACTCTGCTAACAACAGCTGTGAACAGACAGGCCTGGTTCCTGTCTTCTCGGAGTCTAAAATCTAGTAGGGAAGTGACAGACCTATGCATTTATATATCTATAAAAGTATTCCTATTTCCTAATGTTATTGTTCACCATCAATCCCATATTGCTGTCTCTCTATTCATACTGGTTCTCTGATGTTACTCTCTGGTAGGTTCCTCAGAAAGGGCTAATCACAACAGTACTCCCTGAATTCTTGACATGATTGACAATTTGTCCTTTTGTATTTGAAAATCTGACTGGATATAAAATCTCTGACTCACAGTTTATTTCCATGGACATTTTAGATAAGAAAATGCATTTCTTTGCATAAAGTCCAAAATAAATATGATTTCCTTTCCCTTTCATGCAATTTAAGATCTTATTTATTCCGGGAAAGTTTTCTTGGATTATAGCTTTAACATTCATTCTGTTCTCTTCCTTTGGTTCCCTTCTCTGGAATCTCCTTTTATACATACGGATGGTGGATCTCCTCTGCCTATCTACTATGTCCTCATCTCTTAAATCCTTTTCCTTTTTCCATTTCTGTTTGATTTAAATTTTTTCCTTTCTACCTTCACCTAAGGCATTGTCTCTTGTATTTATTTGCTTGTGTTCCCTATGCTTTAGTATTCATTACTGAAACATTTTTATTTCTAATTTTTCCTTGAGTTTGATAATCTTTCTGATTTTTTCTAATTATAACTTACATTATTCTTCCATATACTGTATCTTTTAAAAAGAACTTTCAGCTAGTTTTTTAAAATAATTTTTTAAAAGATTTTATTTATTTATTTTAGAGAGAGGGGACAGGAGGGAGAAAGAGAGGGAGAGAATCATTAATGTGTACTTGCCTCTTGTGTGCCTCCTACCTGGACCTGCCTGCAACCCAGGCATGTGCCCCGATTTGGAATCGAACTGGCAACCCTTTTGGTTCACAGGCCTGCACTCAATCCACTGAGCTACACCAGCCAGGGCTACTAGTTTTGAAATATTAAAGTTCTCATTTACTTTGTTGGCATACCTTTCTGGTACAATTTCGTGGTCTATAGGGGCATTACTCCATTTATTCTCATTGTTCCTATAGCAATTTGACTTCAAACCCATTCTTTTGCTTACTTTTACATAAAATCAATTTTCTTAAATTTTAGAAGGGAAACGGTTTATAATAGTTACATTTTATATCTCTAGAACATTTTCTTTTTTTGTACGATGTTCAAAATATGGCACCTTACTTTCACAGATTTCCTGGTTCTGTTCCCCTTCCCAACTATTACTTGGGCCACCTTTTTCCTTTGTTCTATTATCCCTATATTACTTAATTTGGATTCTCTTCCAAGCAGTTTTTCCTCAGTGCAGGGTTCTGTCCTATAGGGGATCATTAGTTGATTTGCTAGAGAAATTAAGGCCCAGACTACTCCAGCCCCAGGTCTTACTGTGAACCCCTTGAACAATTTGAATGTGCCATGCTCTCCCAGTTTCAGCTGCTGTAGTCACCTTGCTGAGCTTTCAACTAACTGTTGGTTATTTTCAAGTTCAGGTCAAACTGATGCCTGATTGCTTTTAACTGCTGTCCCTGGTATAGATGCTGATACTACACAGATCTTACATTCTAATACAAGCTCCGTATCTTGTTATTAGTTATGAAGGCTGCATGAACTAGCACCATGTCTGATTTACAGACTTGCTTTAAGGAAAATTCAATATCAATTTGTAGAACAATCAGGTTAATTTAAAAGTAGTTCTTCCAAGTTCTTTGTTCAAATAGTTTTAATGTCCAACTGATGATAGGCAATAAAGAAAGAGAGCGAGAAATGCCATGGCGAAGTTTAAAAAAAAAATTCATTAGCTTCA